>NDXB01011858.1:0-98727 GCA_002631895.1 Agapornis roseicollis
GACCTTGCACTTGGCATGGTTAAACTTCATGAGGTTGGCATCAGCCCACCTCACAAATGTGTCCAGATCCCTCTGGATCCCATTCCTTCCCTCCAGCGTATCCACCCAACCACACAGCCTGGTGTCACCAGCAAACTTGCTGAGGGCGCACTCAATCCCACTGTCCATGGCAGCAACAAAGATGTTGAACAAGACCTGTCCCAACACCGATCCCTGAGGGACACCACTCCTCACTGGCTTCCAGCCGGACACTGAGCCATTGACCACAACTCTTTGCGTGTGGCCATCCAGCCAGTTCTTTATCCACTGAGTGCCCCACCTATCAAATTGATGTCTCTCCAACTTAGAGACAAGGATGTCGTGTGGGACAAGGTCAAACGCTTTGCACAAGTCCAGGTAGATGACGTCAACTGCTCTACCCCTGTCCATCAGTTCCGTAGCCCTATCGTAGAAGGCCACCAAATTGGTCAGGCAGGATTTCCCCTTAGTGAAGCCATGCTGGCTGCCACCAAGCACCTCGTTGTTTTTCATGTGCCTTAACATGCCTTCCAGGAGAGTCTGCTCTAAGATTTTTCCAGGCACAGAGGTGAGACTGACTGGTCTGTAATTCCCCGGGTCATCCATTTTCCCCTTCTTGAAAATGGGGGTTAAATTCCCTTTTTCCAGTTGTAAAGTGAATAGCAGCCCTTCCTTCTCAGAGTGAAATTTGACTAAATATGAGAGAAGAAAGCAGGAGTAGCCTGAAACCTTATTGCTGCAGCAGCATACTGCCAGTCCTGTGGACTTGCACTTCTCATCCCTGTCTCTTGAGATGTAGGTTTAACACTTAAGTTTTCACCTTGGGCTTGTTTACTCTGTGGCAAACCTCACTGACCTTGAGAGATAGTCTTTGGCATGATACAAAACAAAGAAAAAGCATACTGTCTGCAAATGACAGGTGACCTCTGCCTGGGAACAGTCTGTCTGTGCTCAATATGGGGAAAGGCAATGACAGCATCCTGAACGCCTCTGCACTGTTACACATTGTCAGGTCAGCTTCTTAACATGCTAGCGGAAGTTGAGTGCTGTATGGATAATGGATGCAGATGAACCGTCTTCACAGCATGTGTCTGACAGAGCACAGTAAGTAAAGCGTTTAATTAAAATCCTGTTTGAACTTTGATCTCCTGTTCTTGCTTTCTTACCAGCAATGAATGCTTTCAAGGACGTTTTTACCAGTACTTTGCAGTATAATTGATGTTTTCCTGACCTGTTTTTCATGTGTACCAGTATCACCTCTCACCTTCAGTCCAGCATAGACTTACTGCCTGTCTTAAGGATACAGAAATATGGAGGGGTTTGTTGTTTTTCTGAGTAAATCACAAAGGTTGTCTTTACGTCTGTCCTTAATGCAGTATATTCTTTATTCAGTCTGACCTTTTCCCTGCTATCTCATACCTTCCTCAACTTGTTTACCAACTTTTCAGCCTCCTCATTAAATGTGAAGAGTCATGTAACTCCTGAGAAAAGGGTATGAATAGTGGCAAACACTTGAAACAACAGACCTCTTTCAGCTGGAACTGGTTTACAGGCTCTGAGGATGCAGCGGGTTGGCTATGTACATCCTATTCTCACTTTGGGCTATCATGTCAGATTCCCAGGTAGTGATATCTCATCACAAGGTGGTGGCTTGGAAAACATCATACAAGCTTTTCTCTCATTAAAAAGCAGGTGTTTTCTACTTTTGTTTGCTTCATGTTCTTTCCCTTGAGATAGATAAAAGAATATACTGTTAGACGAAACAAGAAATGTGCATCTTTGAACCAGCTTAAAAAGAATCGTGGAAGAAAGCAAAAAAAAAGTAAGGAAAAGAGTAGAAGCAAGTAAAACACAGGAAATAAGTGCAAGAATCTTTCTTTCTACCCGTGTTACTGGTAGCAAGTGTACTTGCCACTGACCAGGAATGGTGTATAATAACCCCAGGACAATAGAAGACAGAGGGGTTTAGAAGTACAGTTTTGCTGTACTCCAATGTCAAGGCATAAGAGCATGTTCCAGTTCCTTCAAAGAGAAACGCCACTGCATATGTGCCCATTTGGTAATGAATAATCAAAATTCACAAAGAACATGGGGGTTTATACTCGTTGGGAAAATATATAGGGAAATATAAAGAGGAAAACAGCATGGAGGAGAGAATAAAAGGCTTGATAACATACTGGCTGTATGAGTCTGGAGCTGCTCCAGACATGCTGAACTAGAAGTTGAAGAGTCTGAACAGGATGCACAAACATTTAGATCTATTAAAAAGTTAAATCAAACATGATCTTAAGGTCCTTTCCAATCTTAGCTGTTTTATGATTCTATGAGGAATGTAAGGTCTGTGAGCTGGATGTGTTCTGTGGTGCCGCTTCAAGCCACTTGCAATCACACTATTAGCGCCATGCAAGAATACATATATTAATAAACACATTCCTAAATGCATGTGAGAAAACTACTTAGATTTCAAGGCGAGCCTTTCCCAGTGTGTACTAATACACCAGAAAAAAGGACAGAGCACCCAGCAAAAGGACTATTTGGCAGGAATGACACAGTGAACAGTTTAGAAGCCTCCAAATGGTTCTTTGAACCAGGCAACTTATGCAACAAAGACATAGAGATTCTGTGAATATTTTATTTTAGGACACAATGTTCTTATATTGACAGTAATAAATACATGGAAAATAAACTTATTAAAGGTTAGGTGAAAAACTATTTTGAGAAATCGCTCTTTGTAAATGTCATCTAGCCTTGTAACATTTCCAATTTGGGTATAAGGTTTTTATGTCTTCTTTTGGCAATAGCGTAAAAATGCAGATGATTCATGTATCAAGATTTATTAAAGAGAAATGCAGATGGCATTTTAGACAGAAAAGGTTATTTTGGCTATTTGCAGTCACAGGGCAAATTAACTTAAAATGGGCTTAATCTGAAATCAGCATCCAAACAAAAGCGTTGGAGTCGAGATTATTTTTTGTGGCTTTGCTTGGAAATAAGACCACATCTGATGAAAATGTGAAAAAAATCACAGTTGTGGCCAAAATCAAACTGTGAAACAGCCAATTCATAGCAGTTAATGAGAATCATTGCATTTTATTGCTTGACTTTTCTCTCCCTCTTTTTGTCTCTTGAATCACTTAAAGGAAATCTATTTGAAAATAGCACATTGAAATCAATTGATTAAGTCTGATTGTCCTTTTGTTCCATTGGTTGCCAGTGGAAACAAGCACATTTGAAAAGAGCCTTTGCTTACTCTTTGCAGTCTATCAGATGAAGGACAGTAGAACTGATATACATTCAAAAGCAAAATGCGTCCAGCTGTTCACATCCTGCCGATGAACAGCTGATGAACAGCTTCTCCATTACACTTCTTTCTGTCACAGTCTTGGAAAACATCAGGATATTCTAGCCAGCTTTAAATGGCCTGGGGGATTTATTTGGTAATTGTCAGACAGATTAGAAACCCAGGTGATGGGATGGACCCAGGTGCCTCTTTGCAAATGTGTTATGGAAATGAATTGCGATTGAAACAGTGAAAGATTTTCACTTTTCCTTTGAATCTTGTCATGATAGCCAAACACTGACAGAATCTCTCTCTTCCCACATTCAATATATTCTTTGTCTGCTTTGTTATAAAATCATTAGAACCATCCTTTGAACACTGACTATTTGCCATTGTGAATGGGATTCTGCACAAGACAGACTCAGTCTGGACTAACCCTGTGGTCGGAATAGAAAATTAATGGATTTGAGGATTGGAAGAGGAACAGAACCAATAAACCAGTCTGCTCTTATGTACCATGTTCACCTAATGCCACTGTGGCTTCCATTGTTTGACTCCTGTAAGGCCAGGACACACAGAAGCTACCAAATCATATCCATTATTTCAGGTCTCACTGCTGAACCCTTCCTGCTGCTGGAGGACAGGACCATGTTATCACTAGGTCACCACCAGGCTTTATTTAATTGCAAGTTGAAGAGGCTTTTGTTGCAGCAGGTGGATTTGGACCGGGCCCTCAGAAGGAGGAATGTGGACAGAAACCATAGATGTATTTAATGTTTAGCTGAGTCTCTTTATTAAAGAGATCAGATAATGCAGGCTCTGTTAGCTGGAGGCAGTGCCTTAGGATTTCCCTTCAGGTCTTGCTTCCTAAGTTTAAACTGCCAGAGAGTAACATGATGGGATATCTTGGTAGACTATTTCAGATTTGTGTGGCTTTCCTCTTTTGGTCAGAATAGGAATTTTTATGGACTACAGACACTTCTGTGCTGCAATTTCTCTTTGGGTGAGAGAAGAGAGTTTTGGCAAAACTTTTGATGAAAAATATGAACAAACTGTTTCTACTGCTTTAGCAGTCTAATCCCTTTGCTAGGATCACACAATTCCTTGCCATTTCAAAGTCAGATGGACATGGATGAGAATTTGATTTAGTTTCTTTTATGAAATAAACCTATCCATCAGCAATTAGAGGACAGGTAATATGCGTGCGCCACTTTGCATTGCACATGGGAAGTCCCAAGATAGCCTAGCTGCTGCTGTAATCATGTAGTGTGTAGAGGTCTGGGCAGCATGGCCACCCTGCTTCTGAGAATAGCAGCTGTATCTGTCTTAACACAGCCGTGATAGTGAATCTATTTAATTTCAGGACATACTGTGATAGTTGAATGAAAAGACCAAAGTTCATGCAGGTTGTTACGTGGCATTTCTTGTTCTTACTTGGCATTGCTCATGTCATTGTTCCCTTCAAAGACTTGTAATGACCTGTTTGAGTTGAGGGCTCATGTCAGGAGGAATCTGCTCACCACTGAAGCTGCGGCAGCTGAGGGCACAGCCCTTAAACTGTGGGCACAGAACCTGCATCCAAAAGAGGTTTTCACCCCAGCTCTGCTGATGTCAGTGAGGCTTTGTCAGGTTGCATCACGCATGGCTGGGCTAGAGCTTTGGTTATAATCAGGGTGGAGGAAGTGCTGCTTGGAGGAGCAGGGTCATTATCTGGATGATGCTTTGGCAGTGTAGGCAGGACAGCACTAGGGAAATCTAGAGTTAATCCAGGAGCATGAACTCGGAGCACTAAACTCAGTGTCCTAACTGCTGTATAAGCTTGATTTACTCCTTACATACAGCAGATCTATCTAAATGGATGGACACAGTATATCTTACAAATGATGGCCATCATTGTAAGAGTAGAGGTTGCCAGGCACAGGGTGGGCAGGTGTACCTGTGATAGCAAACAGCTTAATGTATCTGAAGGGGATGCTGGGGAGGGACTCTTCATTAGGGACTGTAGTGACAGGACAAGGGGTAACGGGTTCAAACTGAAACAGGGGAGGTTTAGCTTGGATCTAAGGAAGAAATTCTTTCCTGTTAGGGTGGTGAGGCACTGGAATGGGTTGGCCAGGGAGGTTGTGAGTGCTCCATCCCTGACAGTGTTCAAGGCCAGGTTAGACGAAGCCTTGGGTGGCATGGTTTAGTGTGAGGTGTCCCTGCTTATGGCAGGGGGGTTGGAGCTGGATGATCCTAAGGTCCTTTCCAACCCTAACTATTCTATGAATCTATGATTCTATGCACTCAAAGGTGATATAGCATGGATGCCCAATTAAACATATCTAGGTTCTGCATTCAGGATCCACTTTCATCCATGTATCATTTTCTGACATTATAGATGTCTTTTCTTTCAAAACACCTAAAAACTGTAGGGACAAAGAAAATTGCAAAAGGAAAGGATGCTCCACCTTAATCCTTTGTTCCATTGGACCATCTAACAAAGCGCTGTTGCAAACCTTTTTTTGAGAAAGGCTCAAATCCCATTAGGAGAGTACCAGGGCTATAAACTGGACTACCTTGTTAATGAAGAGATCCTAATCCTACCTGTTGATGCCCTTTCAGCTCTTAACATGGTAACTTCTATGAACTTTAAGTCTGTCCAAGCTGGAATACTGAAAACTGCAGCTAGATGAGACTCATACAGTTAAATCCACTCTGGATTTAGCTCAGTGTGATCACAGCTGCAAGTTGCTGCTGGGAAGCTGCAGGCTGGATGTCAGAAAACTTTGTTCCTGAGGAGGGTGCAGCCCTGGTGTTACTGATATTTAGAATTTTGGTAATTAAAATTTAATCAATAGTTTATAATACTTAATTTTAATCATTTAGCGTTATAAGGAATGTTTTAGTGAGAAGTATGTTTGTATGGTAACCAGGTGCTGTTATGAAATTCCCTGTATAGCCCTGTACCAGGACCCAAAGGAATAGGTCAAAATCATTTCATAGCAACAGGTAGTACAAGCAGTTTATGTAGAACAATGTAAGTAACTGTCAAGGTCTAGATTAATGACAGCAAAGAGAGCCGACCGTAACTGTTTATAGTTACCTGCCAAGGATACCGTGGAATTAGGCAAAAGGTAATTCTGGCAGGGGGAGATGGCGACCACCGACTCCCTGACCACTGACCCATTATGTACCCCAGACTCATTCCTAGAGGATTCTAACTTGTGTTGCGCAGAATCGGAAATGGGAGGAGAATATGTTAATGATGGTTGAGAAATAACATGTTTATGTATTAGGAGGCTCTATGTAAGAAGCTTGATTTTGGTGCAAGGTGTGCATGTTAGGAGGAGCTATCCCCCGTGCACCCGGTGCCGTAATAAAGAAGTGTCTGCTTATCTGCATCCCATTGGTGTTGATAAGTTTCTTATTCCGGATTTTCGGTAACACTGGGACAAGTTGTTCATTAAGGTTGATGAGGGGGTAAGGGATTTGAGCAGGCAGTTGAGAGAATCAGCTTTATAGGCTCAAAGGGTTTTAGTGCTCTGGAGCTGGTTTTGGCACCTACCAGAGGAATGTATTAGGAATAGGTATTCCTTATGCAATGGACCTATTTCAAAAGATTGAAATGCTTGGATTGGTGAAGGTATGTGATAAACTGATATTACAAAAGCCCAATTTGGTAAAAATAATAAAAAATTGGACATGTAGAGCTTTCGGATAACTCTGGATCTATTTGAAGGCTTCATGCAGTTCCTACTGTCCTCTCTCCATTGAATGGCATTCAATACATAAATCCAGCAGATAGGAAAACTCATGTTTTTTTAACAACTGGTGCCAAAACAAGCAAACCCCCCAAACTCTAACCCCAACCTACATAGGTTTCATTGTTTCTTCAGGTTGAACTAGATGATCTTAAGGTCCATTCCAACCCTAAATATTCTGTGATTCTATGTTGCATTGTTAGCAGAAAATTGTACATAAATATGGGCCAGATATGCAGTCTGCTGTCACCAGCAGGAGCATTTCCATAACTTTTTATGGATATGGGAGCAGGTCCCTTGCTTAGCTCATAAGGAGTTAGAATTCTTGCTCCCCTCACCTTAAAATAAAAGCTGAATAGTCCATCTGCTGTGTGGCAACCTCTCTTTTTGCTGAGAAGAATTACAGATGGAGCAGAAGCAAAGGCACACAAAGAGACAACTTGAAGAGAGAAGTGTGTCTTAATTCTATGCGTTGCTGCCTGATTAAAATAGCATGAGGACTGATGCATGCTTTTGGCAAGTACAATGAATACACACAATATTCTTGAATTGTTTCTGTCTGGCTTTTAAATGCGTCAATACTCATTCTAGAACCAGTCTTTTGTTTAGGAAATACTCAGCTGCTGTCCCTGTAATTTAATTTCACTCCTGAGCCTTTATCATCGCAGAGCCATTTATTCCAGGTTTGATCTGAAGTTGCACTGTGACCCAGGGATGTAGCGTGTGGTTCCAATGGCTCTAAATAGCAACCTCAATCATTACTTCAGGCTTGTAAACGCTATATGAGCAGTAGAATGCCTCCTAGAAAGGCAATCAACCCTTAAATCTTAAAGCCTTTAGAAAGATTTTAAGCAATAGAGAATCCATATTCTCAGCAAATAGCTCTAATGTCCAATTAACTTCATAGCTAATGTTTTGTGCCTAATTTTTAGCATAAATTTATCCAGGTCCAGCATTGGTCTCCAGCTTTCATTATGCCTTTGGTAGATTAATAATCCCTCCATTATCAGATGTTCTGTTTGTGTCTGTATGGATTGGAGCATCTTCACCTTTTAACCTCCTCTTGGATGAACTCATACTGAACTCCTTTGGATCTTTTTTGAGAACAATGAAGCCTAGGAAAAGCAGAGTACTTGGGTTTTTTTCTGGCACTTTTGAGAGGGAGAAACTGAGGAAGAGCAAATAGCAAAGCAAATGCCCAGACCCTGGCATGGTGCTATAAGTGGCAGGAGTGATGCAGGCACAGCCAACAGCCTGGCACAACAGGGTTTTGGTGGCTATCTGAGGGAGACAGGCACTTCGAGAAGGATAGGCTACCTAGGGTACTGATTGTGCGTCTCAATAAATGGGGCATTTTAGGCTAAGCAATGGGGCCATGCAGAATGTGAGGAAAGGGCTGGAAAAATGTTGTCATTAAGGACTGCGCCTGACCCATCAACAAGACTCATGACAGCAGTCCCTAACCTGGGCTTCGGCTCTGCTGGTAACGAGGCTGGATCGTTTGCCATCAAAGATTTCTTTCTCTCAGGGTGATAGCCCTCTGCTTTTATACCCAAGACTGATGTTTGAACTCTAGCTGGTAGAAACCACCATAACCCTCTGTAGCTGCTCTGCAGTAATCATGCATGCATACAGCCTTACATAACGGTGACTGTGTGACAACTCTCTCCTTGTCAGCTTCCTCCAAGCACTACTTCTTTATATGGCAGGATTAAACCTGGTGCGCAAGGCAGTTGTATGTTTGACAAGTGGTAATTGAGGTCCTGTGGCCTTTTGTGCCCCTACGCTCCTAGCCAAGGCTGCAGGAAGGCTGGTTGCATGTGAGCACGGATAACTTTTTCAGCCTCTCTGCAATATATGGTGCTCCATTCTCTGGCTGCACCTCTGTAGCTGCTATTGAGGCTAATGTGGGGCTAACATTGTGACATCTGCAAATTTATAAACCAACCAAATAAGCCTTTCCCCTTTTACTGTGTCACATATATCATCTACATTTAAGCTTGATGTCTGCAGTACATTGGCTTTGTGTATGCTGTGGTTTTTAACCCAAACGCCATGTGCCAGTACCGTAAAAGCTTTAAAAAGGCTTATAAACATCAGCAGATTCCTCCATCAGCCAAATTTGTAATTAATGAAAAATATAGGATGCATTTGTGTGTGAATGTTCATAACTACAAATATTTCTCTTCACGACCAAGTGTATGGGGATGATTAGAAAAGGCTGACTCAAAGGCTGTTGGAACAGCACAGATATAATGTGTTAGAATGAACGGGCTTTCTTAGAAAACACTCCCAGGCCTTATGATTGCACTGGACCTACATTTGCATAACAATAACGTTGTCTAACTACTTGCAATAATTTGTGCAGATGAAAGGGTACTTTTCCCTTCAGTGTTCTCCATGTTCCTTAATTTGTATGCAAGTCAATAGAATCACATTTTTTAAAGTGCAAATTATTTCCAGTGCAACTTTCTCTTTTTATTTATTTCTGTATTTATTTGTATTAGTTTTATTGAAGGGCACTTTAAATACTCATCTTCTTGCAAAAGTGAACATCCCTTTTATACCTGATTATATTCATTATGCCAAATTGTTATACAGAGCAGCCAGGTTTAAAAGGAAAAGTGGCGATAAGGTATTGTGGAAAGTATCAAAGAAAATTTCCTAGTGTAATCATTGAATCTTCATATCCAGCCTTTCAAAGGATTCCTATTGATTGTCCAGGGCAGTATGTTGGTGAATCTGATTCCCACCTTGCCAGACAGGGCTTTTTCTATGGAACATTATGTGGCCCTTGACATTTGCTCTGTACCATCTCTGCAAGCTGTAGAACTGGCTCATCAAGCTTTGTGAAGGCTCCTATTGCATGAATAAAGATAGGTGCAGGGTCTGGTCAGTGTTGAGCACAGCACGATACCAGTGGGAGGCAAGTAATTCTACATGGCTGGTTATTCACATTGCAATTGCAACTAGCACTTGCTGTTCTGTACAGCCTTAGTCTAGTTAATGGCCTGATGAAACAGGAAAGGTTTGTTATCTGACAAAAGGTCTGAAAAACCTTCCTAAAAGGTCCACTTATTTCTGGATGCAGGTAAGCTGGAGAAGAGGGGGAGGAAGGAGCATTAGAAACTATTGTGTGTTACACACACAGAGAAAAGGATTTTATCTTTCTTAGCTGTCTCATGGACAGGCAGTACTTTGTTCCCTTGTACTTGTGGCAGTTCTGTATTGCCTATATTATGCTGATTGCTTCCTTTAGGAAGCTTACAGGACTTTATTTGTTCACCTATACTGTGAATAGTCACATGGAACCAGATTTCAAGGCAGTGAATAATTGCCATGGCTTCACTGTGTCTCTGCTGAAAAACTTGGCGGTCACATTGAGACTTAGCTGGTTTTTAGCACAGATCTCATCTCCTTCTCTGTTCCCATGTGTGAAGCAGAAAATAAGCAGTGTGTCAGTAAGCTCAGCCAAAAGCCAGAGTCACTCACTTCACAGCTGGGAATTGTGCATAAAAGGCTCTTTCTCCATCATTACTAATTGCCACATGTAAGACTGAAGCAACCAGCAATGCCACTTACAGGATGCACTCAATCAGTGCGGTTGGTTGTTATGAGGTGGCTAGAACTTTGTACCCATTGGAGCTTTGTAGGAAAGGATAATTTCTGAGGATGACTCATGTGGATTTGGCTGCTGCTTACTGAAAGATACGTGTGCATGTGGGATGTAGTGAAAATCAGCTGCATCTGTTAGGTAGCAGTAGAATATGTCCAGGGAAAAGGTTAAAAATATGTGAATGGCTTGCTTTACTGACACCCTGAAATGAGGCTGTTGCAGGGCAACCAGGGCAAATGACCCAGTCAAATAAGCTTTTCCTGTGAATCAGTGAGCTGGTAGTGCAACCTTCTGGACTCGAGTCTGGAGATTTTTATCAGAACTGTGGGCACCCCTTTGTGATGCTTTAAAGATGCTCGTGTGTTTTATGCCATTATCAGGAAGGTGCAAAGGGTAGTATCAGAATCGTGGTCTGCCCACATCCAGCCCTTGGGTCTGCTTTAGTGCATCAGGTCTGGGAACAGCCTGTGAACAAGCCCTGCTTGTTAATCATTTTGCTTTTTGCAGTGTTATTTTTAAGCTAGATCAGTTCCCCCATCCAGCTCACCAGGCAGCTGCCCAAACACCTGCAGTGGCAAACACGAGGGGCAGAAACCAGCCAGCAGCAGGATGGAGGGAGAGAAACTGGGAACTACATCAGCTGGCTCTGCTATTTGAAGGACTTCTGCATTTTGAAGCAAATCAACCCCTGAACTCTAATGTCAGCCTTGATGTAACAGCTTGTTGGCTGTTTAGCTTAGCACAGGCATGTGGAAATTGGGACCTGGGCAGGTCCATAAAGGCAAAAGAAGAAAAGTCTCTTCAGCTTCTGCAGAGTTGAATACATGCCCAGAGCTGGGAGACCTTAAGGGAAGTCAGTCATACACTTGTCGTGCAGTCACCAGTGCTCTATGGCTGTCCTTGCCATGAGCTGACAGGACACATAAACTGAAGAGGAAGCTTAAAAGATTCAAAATTCAAGAATTTACAGCCTTTTTCAAGGGGCACATTTTGGACAGAACATCACTGTTGTAGGAGGTTTATCAGAGGATCTGGAATGCCGGCTTCACGAGCAGACTTCACTCCTGTACATCATCAGAATAAATTCCTCATAAATCTTTGTTCTTCTAATGCTTCAAAATAGAATAGTCTGTGATTAATAGCTGCAAGGGTAAGTGCATGAAGCACTCTGTATGTTTAAGATACAACTTGCGCCCTTGAGGCTCAAGCAAAGGTAGAATAAGAACTCAGGAATTCCTGACTTCTAATACTGCTCTCCTCATTTTGCCCCAGTCTAATGTTTTAATAAGCTAATATCACAAACTAATTCTCCTTAACAAAGAAGTTGAGGGCTACACCTCTGTCTTGGTTTGTGAACTTCACTAACACGTATTTTATGACAGTTATATTCAGGCTCTTATGGTGTGATGGTCATGCTGGAAACAGTTTAACTTGGGAAATGAGTTACTGCAATATTAACTCTCCAGTCATCCCGTAAATAAAATAGTCTAAGTGCTGTTATGAATAGTTTTAAATTACAAATGCGTTTAAATTCCAATAAATTGCCTAAGCTGAAATCAGAGGCTCTGCTGGGAAATCTGTGAATCTTGTGTAGACAGAACTTGAGCAAAAAGGTCAATGATGTGGTTTTCTTCTTGGAGAAGGAATGATGTTTTTAAAGCCTATTTTGTGTTTCCTTCTAGCAGCATTTATGTCTATTAGCACTGACTCTGCAAACTGAATCACTGTTGTTTCCAGATCAGTGTTCAAAAATACTCAGTTCCTTTTCATCTGAGTTTAAACTGCTGATCTTGTTCAGATGAATAACAGATGCAAGATGTTCTTAATTATTAAGTTATGGGTTAATGAAGTTACTGCAGGATAAATGAGACGTGATCATTTTATGGAGAAGTAAGTGTTGTTGTTGACTTTGCTGGAGCTTGTGGTAACTTACTGCAATGCTATACTATAACTGTCCGGCTCAATGTGGTTTCATGGCTGCCTTATGCTGGTTTCTGTCAAGGGAGTGAAGTTATGAGTCGAAACTGCTGAACTTATTCACATCTTTGGTATCTCTCTAGGGATAATAACTTGGAGAAGCTCTGACTAGCTGGTTAATGTGTTTATTCCATGGCATCCTACTCCTGTGGAGAACTTTATAGCAACGTGAAGTTGAAGGTGTTTACAGGAGTTCACCTGAAAAGACCTCAGCAACAGTGTTTGAGACAGGCCTATGGGAATTTATAGCAAGACTTTTCAAATGGAAAGAAAGAAAGATTTGTAGGTTAAAATGAGTGAACAAATGATCAAAGCTTCCAAGGGTCTCTTGAGTTACTGAGCTTTTTTCTTAATCATCACAGGCTTACTGCTGCAGGCAGAACTAACTAGCTAATGAAGACAGGAGAGAATTGCTGAGGCAGGGACGGAGAACAAAAACTTTCGCAATAAGAGATCTCTGTTTCGTGTAATATCTGCTATGGTGATCACTTTTAGTGACAACATCCCAACAGACTTTTTTATACTTACGCAGAAATGCCAGGTACCGTAGGCTGGATATTCTCCTGTCTTAAAGTTCAATCTGTGCCTTTAGCAGTACTAAAGAATTATTTGTTTTTGCTTGCTCTGTAGGTCAAAGAAGTCATTCAGACACAATCTCTGCCAAAAAAGTGCCACATTTTAATTGTGCTGCTTTGGGTTTTTAAGCCTCCTGCCTGATTGATAGCTTCATGGGTTCAGTGTAACAAGCAAATGATGCGGTAGAACTTGAGGAAACAAACTGGGAAGCAACCCATGAAGTTATCAATCAGGCAAAAGGCTTAAAAAATAAAGCTGGATACTTAAAATACAATGCTTTGTTGGCAGAGATTATTTTGGATGTGGATGGAGATCAGAAAACAGTTGCACAAATCTGGGAGAGAAAACCCCATGGAACAGGTCTCTGTGGATTAAACAATTAGCTTAAAAGAGCCTAAAATATTGATTGCTGGAAGGCCATTACATAGAAATCATCACTATATGCTCTTTCTTCTCCCCCATTCCTTCTGCCAGGACATACTACCAGAGACAGGCTGCCCAATTACATATGTTTACCTAGAGCTGCTATTCTTCTGTTAGGCAATTTATATTAATCACAAACTGAGCTTGTGAAGAGATTCAGAGCAGCCCTGCAGAGAAGGACTTGGGGGTGGTGGTCAATGAGAACATGAACATGAGCAGACTGCAGTGTGCGCTTGCAGCCCAGAAAGCAACCGTGTCCTGGGCTGCATCCAAAGGAGCGTGACCAGCAGGTCCAAGGAGCTGATCCTGCCCCTCTGCTCTGCTCTTGAGAGACCTCACCTGGAGCATTGTGTGCAGTTCTGGTGTCAACATCAAAAGGCCATGGAGCTGTTGGAACAAGTCCAGAGGAGGCCACGAGATTGATCAGGGGAATGGAGCATCTCCCATATGAAGGCAGGCTGAGAGAGTTGGGGCTGTTCAGCCTGGGGAAGAGAAGGCTGCGTGGAGAGCTCATAGCAGCCTTCCAGTATCTGAAGGGGGCCTATAGGGATGGTGGGGAGGGACTCTTCATTAGGGACTGTAGTGACAGGACAAGGGGTAACAGGTTCAAACTGAAACAGGGGAGGTTTAGATTGGATATAAGGAAGAAATTCTTTGCTGTGAGGGTGGTGAGGCACAGGAATGGGTTGTCCAGGGATGTTGTGAGTGCTCCATCCCTGGAGGTGTTCAAGGCCAGGCTGGACAGAGCCTTGGGTGCCATGGTATAGCGTGAGGTGTCCCTGTCCATGGCCAGGGGGTTGGAACTGGATGATGTTAAGGTCCTTTCCAACTCTAACTATTCTATGATTCTATGAGCTTGTGACTCAAAAAGTCACAACTACAAGGACAAAAACCAGGAAGATTTGGTTGGTGTTGACTTATACTTTGCCACACCTCCGTCAATAGTCATAATTTGCCCTTTTCACCTGTAGTTGTTGGAATATTTCTCTCCTTCCATATTAAAATATTTCAAGTCTCATTCATGTAGCTGAATCATATTCTTAATGCAGCATGAGATCAAACTATGAATGTATCAAAAGAATGTATGATTCATGTTTTAGATTTAGTGTATGTATAATAATTTATACAACATATAATCCATTAATTTAATTATTCTTCATGTTCCTACTCAAACACCTTTTTTCACACATCAGTGTGCCTCGTTGCCACCCAGAATGATCTATGTAACTTATTTTTTGAGTTACTTGGTTTTTGTCCCCTTTCAAAAGATGTAGATATTTTGTAGATAACTGTATGGATGTAGATAACTGTATAGATGTAGATAACAGCTGTATAAAATAATGAAGGATGAAAATTTTAGGCAGAAAGACCAAGCTTTCAATACCAAACTTTTATTGACTTGTAAAATTTAACAGCTGTGATAGCACAGTACATGTGTGTGTGTGGGAGGGGGTTCCTGTGACAGATCATATTGTTTTGGGATTAGAAAACCTGAGAAACATCTGGTTAACAAATGAGTCCTGCAACAGAGTTAGTTCTCCAGCTTCTTGTTATCCCTAATACTAATGTTAACTTTACTTCTTTCCAGTGCTGGCAAGTACTCACTAATTGGTTGTTATAATGGGGAGCTGAGAACAACGAGGTAGGGTGGTCATAATGGATGTGATGATGTGACAGGTACTGTAGGATAAGAAACATAAGATATATATATCTGTATGACATCAGGATTTTGTAATTCTGCTTTTTATGGAACAACTCATTAGATGTTTGGGATAACGAGGACACTAAGTTGTTCATGTGTTGGTCAGTGACAGAAGTCTGTTGACTTAGGATGAAGACTACAAATGCCTCATCATATGCAGGAATGGTGCAGATTATACTGTCCCTGCCTGGTGTCAATAATACCCTATGATCAACATGAGTCTCCCCTTAGGAATCTTAGGGCAGGGTAATTCCTTCTTTGCTTGGGGTTATCATTTTGTGCTTCCACTTTAGTAGTTTTAGACACTCCAGCTGGATAATTAACACACATTTACACTTTGGGAGCCACAAAGCTGCAGCCATTTATGGTGGCTGACTCATGCCACTTCAGCTATGCTGTCAAGGGTGGTGGTGGCTGTAACGCAGCAAGGCTGTGGTTGGTGTGGTGAACTCTAGGAAATCTATGTGGTTTCTTTTGCCTGCCCCTTTGCACCAAATGCATACCTCTACTAAGCCATCTAGACCTCTTTCTTAGGTTTATGGGCATGATGTTTTATCTTTGACAACCTCATGCATACAGCTGTGTCTTTTCTCATGGCAAGAATGTGTAGATATTCCAGTCTTTGCATTTTAGGCTCTCAGACCCTTGTTTCTGTTTCACCTTTAGCAAATGAACAAATGTTTTTGATTGTCTCTATGCCCCATCTACATGTAGGTTTTTTATCCAGTCACAGCTTCTGTGATCTCTTTGCTATCTTGTTTCTTCCTTGCTGCTTCTGCACCATTTTGGTAGCCTTCAAGCAGAATGTAATTTCAGTCACATGAAATGTGTCTGTATACAGCAACCAACCAGATAGACTGGATGGAGGCAACTCCTGCTGTACACAGCAGAAAATAGAGTAACTCCAAGTGCAAAAAGCATTTCAAGTGGCTTAAAAATTGCTTTATTATGAATTATAGACTACTTTTGCTGTCCTGATAATGGGAAACACCATCTACTGTCATTCACTGTAGTCAAGCAGCATTAACATCAGAGAGAAATGGGACAAAAGGGAAACTGCTCCCTTGGTAATGGGGTATTTTGCATGGACAAGCACTGTAGTTATACTAAATTGTTTTAATCTGCTTATTCAGATCTGTCCTTCTAGGCCCTTTTAATGTTGAAATTACATAGTATATAGTAAAAAGTGATTAAAGAGCATCTGTGTAATCAAAGCAAGGAGTAACAGGAATATAATCCTGATGCATGTTATCAGCTCTTTAAATCAATTAGGTTTAACAGAACAACACAAAACCAGAAGTAGCAGAAAAAGCTCAGATTTTCACAAATGGGGATGAAGGTTTTCTAAAGTGTGAAGCCAAAGATAAATTCCGTGGGTATCATTTATAGTGTTTTATTAGGGACTGGTAAATTTGGGTACACAACTGTTCACTAGATGAACTTCATTGCTTTTAAACTACCCTCTCAGTCTGGTGCTCAATTGACCCCTCAGGAAGCCCAGGGAATATATCTCATGAGGCTAAATTCGGTCCTTGTGAATACCTACCTCTGCCACAGATTATCACACTGTATTAATTGAGAATCTATTTCAGCGGGAAATTCTCATTATAAAACATGAATGCTGAGAGGGAATTACAGATTGCCATTTGTTTTCAGACGTGTGCATTCAGATTCAATCAGGTTGGTATGCCACATGATGCCATTTAATTTAAATTGAATTAATCAATAGAGTACACTAGCTACATATTGTCTTGGTAAAATCCCTGGGCTATAGAAGTCAAGAACAAAAGTGTACACAGTGGTGAGATGGCACCATGACATTAGCTCCTTTGCAAAATTAATGCAGCAAAATGAATTGCTTTCCTCCCCTGTCATTCGTCACATTTTTAACCATTGCTCTTTGAATAAGCATCCTCCATGTTCGGCTTTCATTTATGGAGCAAAGTTATTCTAGAGGTTAGTAATAGGGGCTTAAGACCTTCCTTCCTTTTGTTATTTCTTACTCCTGTTGATAAATTTGCTTAGTTACTTCATGGTTTAGCTCCTTATTTGCAGATTAAGTGGCATCATTTTCCTCCTTAGAGTGGTTCTGAAGTTTAAAATTCCAAAGTGGAGGAATTCCAGGTTCTCAGTAAACCGTCTGCAAGCACTGGGGATAAAAGGCCAAATTCACATGTGACACGAATCAGATGAAATTTCTTTTTTTGTCCTCTGTTTGTGTACCTTCTCTATGCATTTTGTTTTGCTTTTCTGATTCTATGAGCAAAACAGTACAGCTAGTTGCCATTGAAGTGTCCTGGAAATTGGTCCAGAAAGAATAACACCCCAGAGTCCACTGGTTTGGGCTTCCCTGAACAGAGAGGTCTTTAAGAAATGGTGAGAGCTTTTAGTGGTTTGCAATGCATAGCTCTAGAGTATTGTGATTTTCTTTGGCAATTTCGTTTTGTTTCAGGGGAAAAGAAGCTCCTTTCAATGTGTGGCCTGGAAATATAAAGTTGTGGCCATTGCTCAAAGCTCTCTTTCCTGAGACATGCATTTCTATTTTAAGGTAATCGATTAGTTATAATGATGGATGATGATGGCAGACTTGGGTTCATAGAGGGCAATGCTAGCCTTGCTGGAGCTGGAGTTTACCATTTATTGGTAAATAAATGGGCAGAACTTTGTCTAATGACTTGAAGAGTATATTAAGAGAATTGGACAGTCACAAAGGATCTTGGGAAAACTGAATTCAGCTTCACTTATCCATATGAGTTCATTTCAATCATGGACAGAGCTGTATTGAATGATTTAGACATCCCATGGTCTTTTATTTATGAGGTCTGTAGGGTCTATTATATTATCTTATAATTTCCATTCTGCCTCAGGTCAAATGCAGATTTCTATAGTACTCAGAGAACTAATAGTGGGAAAGATTTGTTTCCAGCTTCGCCAGTGGTGGTCCCACACTAGAGACTGTTCTGCTTTGTGTGTGTGAGTCTAAGCCTGTAAAATTTCTCTCTTTCATTGTCCCTTTCAAATGTGCTATAGTTATTTATGACTTTGTGCCTGAAATTTTGCTATACACTGGTAAATCACAGAAGGAATGTTTGAGGGGTTATTTTTCCTGTTGGGTAAAACAAGTTCTAACTGAAAGGTTTACTTAGCTTGTCTATACCCGAGGTTTTTTATAAGCCTGTTGTGCAATTTTGATTTCATTATGACAGCATGTGCTGCATAGTCTGGCAGTGCAGATCCACAGGGCATTATGTAACCACTATATTGTTTTTAATGGGAACATATTATTTTTAATATGCTCTTGGACATAAAAGGAAAATTCTCTGAATGTAGATTTGTCTCTGCTGAATAGTCATTTAAAAAGAGTGACTGGAAAATGACATGTGTACCCTTCTTGGCTTGTATAACATTGGGAGCTTTAGAAGTTTTAGCATCATTCATGCTAAGACATCAAAGTATTGCTGGTTGAACTCAAATCTCTCTGAAATGCTAATCTGCACCCTTAACTGTAGTGGAATGAACATGCAGATGGTTCTTCTAATTGCTTGGAGAAAGAAAAGGGGATGATTTCCTTTAATGATTTCCCCTTCTTTCCAGACTGAAAGCAGTTCCAGCTCTTCCCTCCAGCTAATTTGATGGTTAAAAGATGCCTTTGTCTTGCTTTCAGCTATTGAGGTTTCATCACAATTTGTTAAAACTTTCTGACATGAAGCGAGGTGTGAACCCAGGGCTACATCGATTTGATTCACAGGTCATGTGAAGGGGAATTATAGTCCCGAGTATTTAAAACCAGAATGGGGCAGTATTTTCATCATCACATCTTATTGTACCAATGGTTAAGATGGGTTTTCAGAGGTAAAAAAGGAGCTTGAAACTTAGATGAAGGTGGTCATTGAGCAGGGGATAGACCCAGGTATTCAGGCTCCAGACTCATGGTAGTTTCATTTTCCCAAGGATACAAATGAAGAGATTTGAAACACATTTCTAGAGCTGTTGACTTCACTGCTGCTTCATGGGATAACGTGTGCTTCAGAGGGAAAACTGTCTAGGAATTATTGGAGAAGATTTTAATTTTTACTACAGACCAAAACAAAGGTTGAGATTTTAGAAGCTCTGTACTGAAAAATGAGATCTGCACACTGCAGGAACAGCTGATGTGTTGGCCCACTACCTCTCTGTCCTCTGGATCACATTGGTGCAGAATCTCTCTGTGGGAACCTCTTATCATTGTCAGGGGTGGTCTCCAGCCAAATGGATCTGTACCAGCTGTTCAAATGTATGAAGGACAATCCTCCTGCTGAGAGATTAGATCTTTGTTCTGCCTGGGAGCATGGCTAAGCTTACACAGGTGGTTGAAAAGGAGGCTGAGACTGTGGGGACCCATATCAGATCATTTATGGCCTCTTTCTGTCTTCAGACCTCAAAGGTCTGTTGCCTTCTTTCAGATTGGAGCCCTGTCCCTTGTGGACTATGGGAAGATGGACTGAAATGAGACTGGGAAGCAAAAGGGACTGGACTTGATTTTTTCTGGCTTGTGATCTGAGTGAAACCAGGATAGCCCTTTAGCTCTATGTTGAACGTTGTGACTTATAACCTTGCATAGAAAGCTATATGTTAATAACAGCATCATTCCACAGCTTCTCCAAGTATTTCACTTCATTCAACATCACACCAAGCTGCTACTGTTACTTCAGGATTTAATAGAATTTTATAGATCATCATTTGATGGTGTGGTTTCCTGAATATTCTAGAAGCTCTTATGGGTATTTTTCAACTAAAATACTCAGTGGGAACAACAACAAAGAAAAAAGAATAGCTTAAATAGATGCAGCTACTCAATTCCTCCTGAGCATCTCCATCTACACCCTACTTCATCATTCCCTATCAACATTGTTTTCTGTTCATTTTTTCGAGGTGCACCACTTATCTCCAAGCTATTCAGAAGAAGGGGATTTGGGTTCACAACTGCAAAAAGACTATTGCAGTACTCAGAGAGACTAATTGTGAGGTCAGAATCCAGTGGTGGGGTTTTTTCTCTTTCATTTTCTATTGACCAGAATGTTGTACAATGTTTTTCAAAGCAAAAATGTAACCAGGCTTAAAAGCTTTTTTTTTTCCTACTAGAACCAAAGCTAGGAACTATCACTGATGTAGGACAGAGTTTGGCTTTTTTGTAAGTACAGTAGTGTAGGCATCTTCAGAAAAGGCTTTGGAGGAGTGTGTTGCCTGGGAATGTGTATTTTGGTTTTGTCTGCTTGCATTGAAGCTTTACAGTGTTGGAAAAGAACCAGGGGAAGGGGAGAATGGTTAATTAGAAATTCTTGCCTTGCCTTCCTGTTGGTGAGGACACCCTGTATAGTAATAGGGAAAGGTGGTTTGCATAAGTAGGACAACAGCAGATCTAGATTCCCTTGCCAATTCTACCAGAAATATCTGTTCTGCTCCAGGGTAAAATTTATCCAGCTTCAGCTTCATCCTCCCTGGTGTGGAGATGACAGCGATCTTTGCTTGGTGTCAGAAAGAATTGTCCATTATTGTGCATATAATGCTGTGAGCTTCTTGGCTTGCTACATTTGCCACGATTGTCTTCTATTTGAGCAGGTCTTATCTGTTCAGTAGGTAATGCTCATTGGAAGTCTCCCTGAACACCTGGAGTATCACTAGAGCTGTAGGGTTAAAATAGGAAATGAGTCCTACATAACATTTATCAGTTCACTTGTATGGAGCTTTTTAATTTTATTCTAAGTAGGGTATGGTTCTAGGATAGATATTTATTGTAGACATGGCATGTTCAAGTCTTGTAATCAACTGCAGTTCAATCACTACAGTCAGTTGAAAACAAGCATTCATAAAATTAGAGCTAAACTGTGACTTCGGCTGCTGCTCATGTACTTGACAAAGCCTATACATAAAGGAATTCTCCCATCACAAATGCAGTCACAGAATGAACAAAACACTTCTTAAGGCAGAATTTTAGAAGGTTACTTGGAGAATAACCTCTTAATCCAATAGCAATTAGTTATCCATGGGGAATAATAGGACTGGCAAACATAAACCAAGAAACTCTACAGATGGGGGTGGATTTCTTCTTTGTAGGATTTATTAAACAGTGGAAGGCTGTCAAAAGGAAGTGCTGAGAGAGCCGAGCTGGAAGCAGTTGCAGTAAAGGAAGTCTGATTGTCTTTATGGTTTCAGATTTCTTGTATAAGCTAAGAAGATGGGGAAAAGCAAAAAAAAGAGAAGCATTCTAAGGCAAATATGTTACAGGGCGGGGGAGAAACTGAGCAGTGCTGAAATCTGCAGCAAAGTTCACATCAATATGTGCAAGAAGAGGACCTCAACTCAGGAGTATTTCCACTTATAACCAGTGCTACATGTATTAGAATAACATGAAAGAATAAACAACAAGAAGTGGTGTGTGTTTAATCACACCATCATCATCCACCTCTAATTTCTTTTACATTAAGCCTTTTCTGTTCTGTTCTCAGTTAGCAAAAGATGCCTTTAATGGCTGCTGTGAATGACACTGTGAAGCAGTGCAAAAGTGACCAGCAGGTCGAAGCAGATGATCCTGCCCCTCTGCTCTGCTCTCTTGAGACCTCACCTGGAGCATTGTGTGCAGTTCTGGTGTCATCAACATAAAAAGGACATGGAGCTGTTGGAACAAGTCCAGAGGAGGTCACGAGGATGATCAGGGACTGGAGCATCTCCCATACAAAGACAGGCTGGGAACGTTGGGGCTGCTCAGCCTGGGGAAGAGAAGGCTGCGTGGAGACCTCAGAGCAGGCTTCTAGTATCTGAAGGGGGCCTATAGGGATGGTGGGGAGGGACTCTTCATTAGGGACTGTAGTGACAGGACAAGGGGTAACGGGTTCAAACTTAAACAGGAGAGGTTTAGATTGGATTTAAGGAAGAAATTCTTTGCTGTGAGGGTGGTGAGGCACTGGAATGGGTTGTCCAGGGATGTTGTGAATGTTCCATCCCTGGTTGTGTTCAAGGCCAGGTTAGACGGAGCCTTGAGTTACACGGTTTAGTGTGAGGTGTCCTGCTTATGGCAGGGGGGTTGGAACTGGATGATGTTAAGGTCCTTTCCAATCCTAACTATTCTATGAATCTATGATTCGAAATTCTACTCTGGAAGAGAAACAGAGAGAAAGAAAGAGTATAAACCCAAGTATTGAAGCACAGCTAAAATGGCTACAGTGCACACACACACACAGAATGAAAGAACAGTCCTGATAGGAAATACAGATTTGTACTTTTGGAGAGGCATGTGGCCATAAGCCAGCCTGGCTCTAAATATGCTGGAAAAACTTTAATTTTCTCTCTCTCTCTTTTTTTTTTTTAAAATATCATTTCCTTGGTCTAAATGGAGCTGTGCTGAAAACATACAGAAGGCTTCATTAGAAGTTCTGTTAGGTGAGCGTTTTTTTTTCTCCTGATAGAAACATAGAATAGATTCATAGAATAGCTAGGGTTGGAAAAGACATGAAGATCATCAAGTTCCAACCCACCTGCTGTTGGCAGGGACACCTCACACTAAACCATGTCACCCAAGGCTCCATCCAATCTGACCTTGTACACTGCCAGAGATGGAGCATTCACAACTTCCTTGGGCAACCCATTCCAGCGCCTCACCACCCTCACTGATGATACAGATCATTAAAAACCAGTCTCTCTTCCCCTCTTTTTTTCAAACATGAGTTTGCATGAGAGAATGGAACAATGCATTTCCAAATAGTGTTCTTATCTCTACATAATGCTATTATGCAAACTATAATCAAACTAGATGACAGTCCTCCAGACAAAACTTTAGTATTAAAAGCTTTCAAAGCTCCAGGGCAGATTGTTGTTAGTGAGATAGTTAATTAAATGGAAGTTGGATTTTATTGCTTTATAAGCATCTGGAATGATGTTGGTTCTCTAAGGGTCTTTCTTCTTTCTGTTTGATAAATATTAATTGAACTTACTGTTCCATGAAAACAGCAAGTTCACTATGGCAAGTTTACTATGGTAAGTTTACTATGGTGGTCATTACAAAACATCAGGTAGCTGTTGCTCTCTTCTGCCCTGGACCTATCATGAGAGTAGCTTTAAGATAATTCAGGAAGCAGGAAATGCTTTTTCCTTCTTTAGCTCTTGGGGAGAGATCCACACAGGGTTTAGGGTTCAGCATAACCACTGGCCAGCCTGTCTTTTCATGGCCAAACACCAAGTGTTTTTGTGGGTAAAGTGCACTCTGTGTGTGTGTTGTGAGGGCTCCCCAGTGCAGGAGGCTTTTCAAAGAGTCCTGCCTTGCCTTTCGGGATGCTCTGTGCTGACTGCCCTGTCACACGGTGGGGACCGAAGCCCACCCTAGAGTAGAGCCGTGATCCGACCGCAGCAAGGCGGCGGGTGGGTGCTGTCCGTGGTGCTGCAGGCGCCTCTCCCATCACCTTCCGGGTGGGAGGGAGGAAGACCTGGAACAGTGCATCCCTCTTTGGAGGTGTTCAGTGCAGTCTCAAGCGCAGAGGGGTGCTGCTTCTCCCCGGTGCTGTACAGAAGTGTCATAGGCCAGGCAGCATTTTGCCCTGCTGCTGCATGCACTCAAGTGTCAGTTCTATGTTTAGTTCTATGTGAGAACTAAACCACTTGATAGACCCTGAGGGTATATAGTGATCCTGGCTTCTGGCTATTCACATCTGCAGGCAACATTTCTAACACTAAGTGTCTTCAGGGCTCACAACATTCGATCCGCAGATGTTTCTGGGAGCTTATTCCCACAATCTCTTCTAGCTTGGGGCATGGGTTGGTTTTGCACTCTACATCTCTTCAGGGCTTGTGAGCAGAGGAGAAACACCAGTTTTTCTGGAGGGTTAGGAATTGTTGCATCTACTGGATAGGAAAATTTGCCTTCATATGTTTTCATTTTAATCCTTCCTTGTAAGAGGAACCTTTCAGCTTTTAGATCAAAGACATTCACATATCTTTTCCCAGGTTAGTCATGACTTAGACATATATATAAAAAAAACACACTTTATCCTGATGAAGAGAGAAACTTCTTGGACTGGTATTTCTAAAGGTTTTTTCCCTACTTTTTTCTTTTTCCTGGTGTTGTGCATCATGCCTATGGTAGCTCTAAAGAGAGCAGCTGTCTCTTATTGCAACATGATAAAGCTTTGCTTCAGTGGTGGTTTTACAGAAGGATCTGTAATACACATTTTGAACTCTACTGATATCTGTCCAGACAACTGGGAGATGATTACCACTTGATTACCAAGTCCCTATTTCTCAGCAAAATTCTGCTTTAACATGCTCAGTCAACAAACTCAGCACAAATACCTCTTGAATCATCATAGCACTTGACCTACTTATCCTATGATTAGAAATTAAACAAAAAAAATCCCCTCAAAACTGCACATCAAAACCTAACATAAAAACACCCCAAACAAGTCAGCTTCTTTCTTGGCCGTTTATTCCTGCATGGGTTTGGCTGGCAAAGGAAGTCTTAAGGAGGTGGAGTTATGGGGGAATGAAGCCTGTTTGTATCAAGTCTCTGGGTAGCAATCTTGCAGGAAGGCAAGAAGAGAGAAAGGCGGATCAGTGATTTTACTGATTTAAGTATCTTGGAGCCGAAATGTTTTCAGAGTCCTTCTGCTGACCCTGCCTTTCTCCCTGCTTTTCAGATCAGCTGCTCTGAGCAGGCACCAATATCAGCAACAGTGAAAGTTCATCTGGCAAATATTCAAGTACTATCCTCGTTGGTTTGCACATGCATTAGTGTACAAATCTTACCATTGAAGAACCACAGAGAGCAGTAGAGATATCTTAGGACTTAGTCTCAGGTGATCCCATGTGTGTGGGTGCACACGTATATGAATTTTAATGCTATCTTTTGATTATTATCAATGGCAATACTATTGAAAATAGTGATAGTGGCATTATTTTGTATAAGAGTGAAGTCCAAGGCCTAAATCTGTGTTGATAAAGGACTGAAAGGAACCTCCTGAAGACCAAGCCTCATGCAAGAAGCCATACCACATGCATGTGATAAATGGATCAAGCTTCCTGTTAAAAGCAAGTGTTTTATCTGCCATAATACATTGACTGCTCCAAAAGCCATTGCTTCCAAGGGGCAATTTTTTGTTCTCCGACTTCACTTAGTGTTTTACTTTCACTCTGAATTTGCTTATGGTGAATTTGTTCTTTCCCTGGTGTTGTTCCTTAGCTTAACTAGGTCTTTACCTGGAGTTTACCATCCTCCCCAGTGTTTTTGAAGAATACAGTGCAATTCTGCTCTGGTGAATAGACACTTAGAGCAAGAAAATAGTCCAGAGATTGTAGCAAGGTAGAGGCAAATTCACCCTGGAATCTGTCACAAAGTATTAGACTTTCTTTTCACTGTACTTTCAAATGCACTGCCTGCTGCTTTGTATAGACAAGCAACAGAATTTACTTCATCCTAAGCCATACTGAAAATGCTCATTAACAGGTGACCTTGATCTTGTCTTTTATGAAAAGTTTTTCCTCTATAATGGCATCAAAGTTCCTCCAATTCTCCTTCAGATATTCACAGTTTCTCTGTGTAACTGTGCAGTCATCCTCTCTATTGTCTCTGGTTCCAAAGTTGGTGGTTCTATGACATTCACTTGGTATGGTCCTGCTTTTTATGCTAACATAATACAATGAAAAAAGCTACCAAGGCTAGTCAATCCCAAGGCAAGGTTCTTGAGGAGCATGACTAGTTGGTGTCTTCTCGTCCAATTCCTTCATAAATGTTGCTATTCTTTGCCTACACCATAGTTCTCAGGATGTTTGCTCTGGTATAGATGATGGTTTCTCATATTTCTCAACGTCACATGTGTTACACAAACCCAAACTGACAAGAGCTACTACATATCCTCTGTTAAGAAAAATCAGTTTAATAACACATAGATGGAAGGTTCATTTTCTACAAGCTTCCATTGGTATCCTATTCTCTCTTCTTTCTTTGGCAGTAGAGATTAGCTAGATCCTAACAGTATCAGTTTATTCACTTCTACATTTGGTTTTTACCTTGTTGTGGTAATTGTAACCCAGCACCTTCATTCCTAGCAAAGCACTTGTAATTTTCCTCAGTTTTTTACAGTTCTATCTAGTTGAGCTCAAGAGCTTTGTTATCTAAGGAACCAGCTCGCTCTTCTCATCTCACTTTTGCTCAGTAGAGTAACAATTTTGTGCACACAGGGAAGAGCTGAACCCCTATTCTGTATTTAGCCTGCAACCTCAACGATGTTTTGACTTAAATTCAAGCCTCTTCTTCATTCAAGTTGTTGAGTTTCTCTTCAGCTTAAATGAATCAGCTCTTTAAACTCTTTGATAAACTCTTTAGTTTATCAAAATTTGGTACTTTGAATTTGAGAAAAGCAGCAACAACAACCTAAACCTCTGAGACAAACAAACAAACCCCTTAGTTGTAAGCATGGTTTTTAGAGTTTGGAGACTGTGATGTTTCAGTCCGCAGCAGTGGCAGAGAGGATGCATTTATATGACTTAATAAGAGAAGGAGAGATAGGCTGCTCTGTCTTAGAATTGTGATACACAGCCTTTTTCCCTGACTGGTCCAAAGAAGAATTTGCTAAAGGAACCCCCAGCTCTACTTCATTCCAAACAGGGAAAGCATTTATTTTTATTGTAGGCTCTGCAAGAACTACCTCATGTGCTCTGCTCAGAACTTTCCTGGAGGAATGTGAAAGACACTTCAAAGTTGTGTGATGCCAAAGAAGTTGTGTTTTACAGAAGGAACATATCATATAAACAACAACAGAGAATACTAACATCTGAGACTGTGAGACTTCAATGATAGAAGAAAATATTTGGTCTGTAAAGACTAAATCATAGAAGGGAGAGCCCACTAACTTAAGAAGGACTGTTGTGCTCTGCAAGTGTAGCTGCTAGGATCAGACCTCATTCCTGGATCATGCTGGTTTAGTTAGGAACTACAGGGATGCTTAGACATGCATGTAAGGAAGGGTGTTAGTGCTTTAGGAGGTTTACCACTTCCTGTAAGTCACATAGCAGCTTACAATGTTTGTGCTTACAGTGTATGTACAGAGTTTGACAGATTAACATAAGAGATCATGAAAGCTCAGCCATGAAATGTTTCTATGAAGACGTGTTGGTCTGGCTTTAACATTCTCCATTGAGCCAAGGAGCACCAGGGTTTCGATTAAACACAAATCAGCACTCCTGTTTGTGACACCTTAAAACACTGGAATGTCAAAACAGTTCTAATATGACAGTAATGAAATTTCTGTGACCTTTTCTCTTTCAATGAAAAAATTCTGTGGGTGAAATAGATTTATACTTGGTTCAGGAAGGATTTTGTCACCCAGCCCAGGAAATTCTAAACAAGATTACTATTGCAGTTTTAAAAGGAAGAAAGAGGGTTTCTTTGAGGTAAAATGCTGAAAGACTCTTTCTATTCAAGCCCTTATTACATATTATCTTTCCAGGTCTTGGCAGTACAGTACAGTTGAACTGAAGAAGTTTTCAGCCTGAAGCCAAAACAAACAGAAAATCACTAACAGAAATAGGGTGGGAGTCTTCAAACAGAAGCTGTACTGGTTACTGGTTTCAGAGGTGAAGAAAATACAGCTGAAGGTAAGAGAAAATGCAGGAAGATCACTCAGTGCTCCTTGAAATAAAAGAATCTTTAAGGTTACTTACAGTTTTTGTGAACCGAGCATTAAGGTCACCTCGAAGGCTACTTTAGATGATATTTCGTTTTATTTTTATTCTCACATAGTAAAGGATAAACCTTTTTCTCATAGAAATACAATGACAATATTTATTGGATCTACTCTGCAGCTTTTGGGAATGAAATAGAAAAATCACTTAGTTAAAATGTGATTTTCATCTGTGATATCACAGGTGATACGTGATATCGTCTGTGCTCTGCCATTATGAATCCATTTACATATGCTCCTCTTTAATTTTTTGATGTCTTCTGGCTTTCAGTAGACACCACATCCAAAGCCTACTGAAATCTGACTTCAGTAGGATTCAAATCTGATTTTTCTCCCACATTAAGTTAAACAATTGCATTTGTGGGTTCTAGGAATTACTTTTGTAGCATACTGCTTAACACCAAATAGTATGGGTGCCCTCTGTGTTGAAAGCTGTAGAAATACCCCTTTTCCTTGATTCTTTACAACCTCTACCTTCAGGTCCTTCTCCTATTCTGGATTTGGGTGTGCAGAGATAAATAGGTGCTATATTCCTCTGGGTCCCATCCAGCTTAGACAGATGAGATTGGATTTTGATGTGGAATATAACATCCAATTTTTTGTACAGGTGTTCTGGGTTCAGTAATAGCAGTCAGATTTTCGCCTTCTTAGTAGCTGGTGCAGCTGTGTTTTGACTCAACTTGGGAACAAAACTGATAACAGGAATGTTTTTAGTTACTGCTCGAATGTTTTGTTCTGACCAAGGACTTTGTGTGTCTCATGCTCTGCCAGGGAGGATGGGAGGCTGGGAGGAAGCAGGCACAGGACACCTGGCCCAAACTGACCAAAGAGGTATTCCATACCATAGCACGTCATGCCCAGGATGTAACTGGGAATTATCCGGAAGGGCTAGTGCTCTCTGGGGTGTTGGAGGAGGGATTCGGTTGGTGGTTGGTGGGGTGTCATGAGTTATCTGTTGGTGGTTGGTGAGATGCTGTATTCTTTTCCCTGGTTATTTCCTTTATCGTTATTGTTATTGGTGGTAGCAGCAGTGATTTGTGTTATACCTTAGTTACTAAACTGTTGTTATCTCAACCTGTGGGAACTGCATTCTTTTGATTCTCCTCCCCATCCCTCTGGAAGCAGGGGAGGGCAAGGAAGGGGGATTGAGTGGCTGGGTTTAAACCACGACAACAGGTCATAGGTAGGTTATTGCATCCATGAAGTGGAGAATGGCACTTTGAGGAATGGTTGTTCTCCCCTCAAGCTGGAATTATAGCCGTACTCCAACCTATACCATAGTCTAACCATATATGCAATAACATGGAGTCAGCACTGAGGATGTTTGAAATGCTGATCCATCATGAGCCATTGTAGAAGAATAGCTCTGGTCTGAACATGGGCTACACAAGATTAGCTTCTGATTTAGGACTAGGGAAAGGATTACGACACAAATTAAATATATTTAAACTTGTGATTTATGTCAAGTTACATAAAACCAGAAGAAGGATATAGTTCTGCTGATAGCTTCATAGAAAGTAGTGGGTTAATATTGTCTTAGAATAACCTAAAAGATTTGCACATAAACTGTCCATTGAAATTGTGTCTAAATCCCCTGAGTGCCTTGCAAAACGCAGCAATGTTCTCTGACCTGAAGTATCCAGAAGTGCTCAGGCTGTTCCATTTATTTTTTAGTTTCCCTAACTGATATAAATGGATGCAGTGCAGCTTCATTATTTTTCACCAGCTGAGGTGATGGTTTCAGAATTGGTTGGAATGGAAGAGAGTTAAGGGAGGATTAGAGAAATAGGCAAGAGCTGGATGGGGATGTCTGCTTATATTCTGTAAGCACTTATCCTGATTTTTCCTTTCCAATGTCTGACCAAACAGAACAAGCACAGTACGTTTTAATTACTGGTTATCACTTGTTGTCTGGTACAGAAACAGTTAAAAAACCTACTGCAGGAATGAAGAAACACCCCAAATATTTGTGGGCAGCTGCAATATCAGGTACAAGTTGCTGTGGTTCACTGCAGGTAAACCTGTACAGCTAAGCTATTTGGGTGCTACTATTCCCTTTGAGATGACTGCATGTGTTTACTTTTAAAGCTGTGTAAACCCCACTGAGAACAGTCACAATGGGTGAGCAAGCATTGAACCACCATTAGAAAATGAACTGCGATAAGATCCTTTGTGCTCTATGCTAAACGCACCTTTCGAGTCCGAACTTCACTCACAGGTATGCAGCTGAGTCCCTCTAGTGGCATGAACATTTATTTGGCTTCACATGTTATTAAAATTCTATTCTACAGTTCATTATAGCAACAAATTCACAGGTAGCTTTTCTGGGCACTCGGAGAGCTGTGGCAAAGTAAATCTTGGATTAGATGCTGTGAAAGCTCGGCTTAATGAATGTAAATTGATTTTTAAGTTGTGAGGGGCAAGTACAGGTGCACTGGAAGAAGGGAATATTTGAAAGGATATTCTAGAACTAATTACTATCGGTGAGAAACACGCAAAGAGCAACGTAATACCCAGGGCAGCCAATAGGGATAAAAGCTTATACACAAATCTGTCATGACCTAGAAGTGAAGACTGTTTAAAAACACTGATCTCCCCTTAGCTTGTAAATGCGCATCACCCTCTTTCTCACTCACATATATTCTCTCTCTCCCTGACACACACACACGCTTCTGGATTTGCAGAAGGCAGACGTCTAGGGCACATTCTTGACATCCACAGGAAAATCATATGGGATTAAAAAACCACAGCAGTAAGTACTGACTGAATTACATGTTTATTAAGTGGCATGCTGTCAAAACCTAGATTTAATAGTAAATACAGGAGGACTTTAATGGAAATGGCTTGTATTTGAATTTCCTTAGGAACTGCTGAAAGCTGCCTCTTGAGGATTACAACTTCACCTTTTCTTTTTACGGATGCATGTTTACTATCCATGTGGTAACCTCTGGACAGCCAGTAATCCATTCATTATCCACAGTGATTGAGTGCAGGAGTAGTGCAGTAACTACTTCACTCAGCTGATGACAGAAGACAAAAGGAAGGAAATGATGAATTCGGACAATTTAACCTCCCAAAGCTTCCTCTCTGCGATTCACAGCAACACCAGCAATTTATTCTCAGGGCTCCAGTTTGTTCAGTCCTTCAAGCCACTCATCATCCCCTGCTACTCACTAGTGGTTTTTATTGGTGTCATTGGGAACTATCTCCTCATTTATGTTATCTGCAAGACAAAAAAGATGCACAATGTCACCAACTTTCTGGTAGGCAACCTGGCTTTCTCAGACATGCTCATGTGTGCAACCTGCGTGCCCCTGACTCTTGCCTATGCCTTTGAGCCCAGAGGATGGGTGTACGGGCGTTTCATGTGCTACTTTGTTTTCCTGATGCAACCCGTCACTGTGTTTGTGTCTGTCTTTACCTTGACTGTCATAGCTGTGGATAGGTATTATGCCATGGTGTACCCATTCCGCAGGAGGCTCACAATCCCTATTTGTGCTTATATCCTGGCTGCTATTTGGTTGCTGAGCTGTACCTTGGCTGCCCCAGCCTTGGTCCACACTTATCACGCAGAGTTCCCAGAACTGGACTTCTCTATCTGTGAGGAGTTTTGGTTCCACATGAAAAGAGATCGCTTAGCTTATGCCTACAGCACTCTCATCATCACCTATGTACTGCCTTTGGCTGTCATCTCCCTGTCCTACCTGAGAATCTCTGTCAAGCTGAAGAACCGTGTAGTCCCTGGCAATGTCACCCAGGGCCAGGCTGAATGGGATAGAGCAAGGAGGAGAAAGACTTTTCGCTTGCTAGTCTTAGTGGTGGCAGCCTTTGGAGTCTGTTGGCTGCCTCTGCACATTTTCAACATGATAAAGGACATCGACATCAGCTTAATTGACAAGCAATACTTCAACTTCATCCAGCTGCTGTGCCACTGGTTTGCAATGATGTCTGCTTGTACCAACGCCTTCCTCTACGCCTGGCTCCATGACAGCTTTAGGGGGGAGCTGAAGAAAATGTTTGCCTGGAAGAAGAAGAAAATTGGACCCACTACAAACTGCATTATGGCCAGTGTGGTGCTGTAAAAGAAAGCTGGTGGGAGTGCACTTCCTTCATATGGTAACACTGTAAGTCTTTTCCATTTCTATGTAGCCCTCATTCCTCACATTTGTCCTCAGGGCTCAATTATAACAATGCAAGTCCCATGTGTTGCTTCCCCAGTACCTCCATTCCTACTGGAGGAGAGGCAGATGTTATGTCTTGTCTTTGACTGGAGTTAGAGGCCAAGGAGATATTAAGCACTATAAGATTCTCTTATGTAAGCTACAGGGATCCTTCCTGTAGAATATCCCCTTCAAAATTAAATAGCAGAGATGTAGGTTAGATATAAGGGAGAAATTCTTCACTGTGAAGGTGGTGAGGCACTGGAATGGGTTGCCCAAGGAAGCTGTGAATGCTCCATCCCTGGCAGTGTTCAAGGCCAGGTTGGACAGAGCCTTGGGTGGCATGGTTTAGTGGAAGAGCCCAAAGGCAGGTTGGTAGGAGTTGCTCTGAGCTGAGTTGTGCTGGCAGCACCAGTGTGCAGTGCTCTCCCCACTGCTGAGGGTGTGCAGGATGACAGCACCAGCTCACTTACACATCCTCTGAGTGTCTCTGTACAAGACAACTGGCTAATTTGCATTCCTTTGGCCCTTGGTGGGGCTGCTGTGACTGCCCTGCATGGTTTCCTCCCTCACTGCTATTTCTTGCTGCTGGCTGAGTGGATGGGGTAACAGCTTTTGTAGCAGGGCTGCTTGCCTGCCCATTATGGCCAACTGCATTGGGCAGGAATCTGTGCATTATGCTTTTTGAACCCAGCACCATCATGCAATCCCAAACGTCCTGTGTCTCATGAACCTGCAGCAGAACATGTAGCAAGGTGAGATGCAGTATTGTGAGAGGGGAAATAAACCCAGAGCGATGTTATTTCTGTGAGGTGCAACTGCAATGCAGAGTATTCAACAGCCTGTTTGGTGGATTTGCTGATGCTGTCATCAAGAATGGACCTAATGGAAATGTAATGTGTGGTGGAAAATTAGCCAGATAGGGGGACATTGAGACATTTAACCACTTTACTGACATTGAACTGTGGTTTTGCCATTGCCTTGTGTAACCCTAATTTGCTGTCCCTACTGCAAGTCAGCTGCATTCCCAGCCAGAGGAGTGAATGCCACCATAGCCTTGTCAGTGGTGAGATGCCAGGTTGGACAGAGCCATGGGTGCTACAGTTTAGTGTGAGGTGTCCCTGCTCATGGCAGAGGGTGGGAACCGGATGATCTTAAGGTCCTTTCCAACTGAACTATTCTATGATTCTATGCTTTCCACTCTTTCCTAAGGGGGCTGATTTTGATGTGTGGCAATGCTGCCATCAACTTTGATCTACAGAGGCAGACAGAGACTTTGATACTGTCTTCAGGAGCCCTTCTGAAGGTGTCTGTTTAGAGGTAGAACAGGCGGTTGACATTGAGCCATGAACCATCATTATGTGAGTACTCAAAGAAAGACCAGTTGACCGGAGTGGAGTGGGAGGTGTTCTCTTTTGAAGGAATCTTTTGGGAAGAAACATTTTCCCTTGACATTTGGCTTGACATTCCCTTGACATCCATCAGATGAGGGAGTTAAAAGCTGCAATCAACCTAATGGTTTCTAGTTTCTTCCTTTCAAAACTGAAAATATGAGATAAAAATATATGGGACAAAGTCCTGAAACAGAAAGCAGACATTATTGCTGAAGAGGTTTCTTCCACCCAGAATATGAGATGGCATGAGGAACTGCCTGATACTGAGCTGAGATCAGCACAGGAAGCAGCACAACCCTGGGGCAGTTTTGGCCATGGTTTCAAGGGTGTCTCTGACCACAGCTGTGCATAGCCAAAGTTACGTGCTGTGAGGCAATACAAATAGAAAAGAGGAGAGGAAAGAGAGGATGGTTGCTCCTGCTGTGAAGCTGTGAATATCAGTTTGCTCATCAGCATTCAGTAAGCTTAATTGGGTTAAAAAATACACAGATTGCATATGAACACACTGGGAAAAGTGTTGGGAAAACATCTGAAATCCCTGTTCACAAAATTCCTTGGGATTTCAAGCTGTTCTGCTGCTAGTAATGAGGGACTAAATATTAGAAACTGATTACAGAGACCGAGTCAAGGAGGTCCTTTCAAAGTGGGCATTACTTACATTCACTCTGTGATTAAATGTATCTATCTGCATTGCTTACCTTGATTTAGAGATTTGAATGACCTATTAAAGGACATTTCGCTTTTGCTGAATTTTAGGAAATGGTTTTTCCTTCAAGCTCAATGTAGGAAGTTACTGCAATAAATGGTGATTTTGAAAAGGTAAAAACCCCCTTCAAACAAACCAAGCAAATTTTATAAGCTTTTCAGCTTTTCTTTCAAAGGCAACAGAGTAGAACACCAACAGAGCACTGAAACAGCACTGCAAAAAGCAGCTTTAAATAACAAACTTCTGATATTCAGAGCTTTTTCTTCTATGGAATTATGTTACTTCAAGCTGTTGTTTCATCAGTTTGTAAAGGTGTCGTGGTTTAAAACTGGGTTTAAACCACGACAAAAGGTTAATTAGCATTGAGGTGACCCATAATGTTTACAACCTCATGCACCAAATACAGACAGCACTGTAATACTGAGTGATGCAAAGCCCAGCAGAACAACTGGGAAGACTCCTGTTACCACAGCAGGCCTGGGATCATTTCCTTCTTGCACATCATGTTTTTACCCACATTTGCCAGCACTGCAGTTTGGCTTATTAATGTTCTCTTGAATGTTAGTGACTGCAGATGGCTGCTGCAGAGAGCTGCACAAAGCAAACAAGAGGGATTTAACTCTATTTCTTTCCTCTTCTCCTTGAGATGGAAATGAAGGGCTGTTCAGTTCATATATTGTTCCCACAGTGATGGACACACTGGGAGCATCTTGCTACCAGCAGCCCCTGGAGCTGTTGCTACAGCAGAGCTGAGGTCTACCATCTCAAGCAGGTCTTCAGAGTGCCCAGCACAGCAGGCACCTTTGTTTAAGCCCTAGTTTAACCTGTACATGTCTTGAATCTGACAGGACTTGTATTTGCAGCAGAAGGCTCAAATCCTGCCCTAGTTGCCAGAAGTAGGTCTGGCAGACACACACCGAAATGACCTCCGTTCCCCAGCTGGGGGGTCCTGAAGCTCCTTCCCTCTCCTCAGCAGCCATCCTTCAGTGGCCCATCCCAGAGGTCCTGCAAGGCCATTTTTCCAGGCTTTCCCTGCATAGTCCACATAAGGATGCAGCCCGAAGCAGCGGGAGTTGGGGTCCCACAGGCTGGCGGGGACTGAGACACAGTCACATTTGCTCAGCCCCACCTCCAAGCCGAGCCCCAAGAATCTCTGCTCAATGTCATTACTGTTTTCTCTGATATCCAGAGTAATAAACAATAACGAGATTTAGAGGCACCGTGATGCGCTTCTTTTATCCAGTTATGCAAATAATCATGTTAAAAGCCATCATGTGAATTGTGGTTGCTCATCTCCAGCCTTCTCTGGGGAACCGCTGTGGTTCTCTGGGGGGGAACAGGGCTCATCAATGCAGTCTTTTTGGTGGGGTATTTTTTAATTACAATGTAAAAAACCATTGCAGGGTTTGATTTTATAAAGTAACCTGGTTCAAAACTTGGTGGACCTGTTAACTTTCCCTGCAAGGGCTTTAGTTGTTTCTTGTTTACATTCATATCCATGGACTCACCCCCAAGGGAGCTGCTCTGGAGGGATGGAGCAGGACATGTGTCTGAGCTGAAGTATGGCAGAATGCTATCTGCTCCTTGCCCACTGGGATTTCATTCCTGTTGTTTATATTTACCAAGAGACTTTTAGCAGGTAGAGACTGGGGCGTTATGCATTTTACAGCAGCAAATACAATCTGTTTCTGATGGCTCCTCAGGCTGTTCCTAAAGGACAGTCTCTGGTAAACACTCCTGGATGCAGTGTGGAGTTCAGGCACATGTTCTGGGGTGGTGTTTTTAGGTAGCTATTAAATGCATTAACCAGTTAGTGGGTGATTAGAGCATGGTGAATCTTGGCTTTGGAAATGAAGACCTGCTTAGAATCACACTTATTTGTTGTAAAAGTCGTCCAGGAGATTTCACTGGGGCCAAGCTTCTACAGCTCAGAAGCCTCTGAATATCTTAAATGTGGAGATTAATAGAGATAGAGAAGGAACTGATGTGGAGAGGCAGAGGAGAATGAGAGGACTTCACTTAAAGTGAAGCATAGATTTGGACAGCAGGAATCACAGGAAGCTATTCTCCATAGCTGTTGGAAGGACTCATAGAGCATTGTTCTAGCAAATACTGTATTTCCAATGCTTATAGATGCAGAAATGCTTGCTCAAACATAAGCTGCTCCCTATGGTTAAAACTGGGATTGGTATTAAAAGGCAATTTACCCAGGAAATACATAAAATAAATCAGTATTTGATCAGGAATTAAAAACCAAATTAGATGATAGTGAACAAAGGTCACTACATGTGAAATCAGGCAGCCAAAGAAAAGCAAGAGATAATCAAACCTCAACTGGGGTCAGGTAGAGTTGGTTTCTCCCCCACCTTGAAAATGCCAGCTTAGAGCATGCACTGAAGACTAACTTGTTTGTGCAATGCACTGCTTTAAATACTTTTTCCTTATGCTTGGAAGAAGAACATTGAAAGAGCTGTATTTGTGTCATTTTGAGGGAACAACAGTTTATCTGGCATGGGCAAAAGCAGATCTTGCCATGAGGCCATTACTCACAGGAGCTCAGCGAGTGCTTCCCAGCTGATAGGTAGACTGGGAAAAGCAGGTATTTTTCCTACCAGATGAACAGCAGATGCTCTGTACAGTTTTAATTGAGCGAATCTTGCTTGTCGAGGTGCCAATGGTGAGTTAGAATTAGATGTCTAAGATTATGCAGCGTACAGAGAAAAGCTGAAAATGGTGCACCTGCAGCTGGGAAAAAACCCAGCCCAACAAACTGGACAGAACTGTACAATGCATCCATCAATCTGCCCACCACGTAAGAAGATGGCAGAGATTGGTAGGAACAAAGTGCTGATGGTAAAGAAACTGCTGCCTTTGCGCTTCTGCATGAAGAAAGAAAATACAGACTTTACCTCCGGCCCTTTCCTCTCGCTGCCCACATCTTTTCTGTTTTCTCAGGAAAAATAGCTGCATTCCTCCTCCTTCCCATGCAGAAAAGGTTGCTTGAGGGTCTAAGCAAATGTTTCTGCCTCATAGGAAGTTTACACAAATCAGGGAGGCTTTCTAAGATGGAAGTCACCCTTTTCTCCCTTAAACTTCTTTCTACAAGCAGAAATAGGCAGTTGTGCCTGACATAGTCTCTGCACCTAACTATTTGCTGTGCAAAGCTGCTGCAGGTGGGAGCAAACCTTGCCTGTCTGCTGCTTCGAGCACTGGCTTTTGTGATTGCATGAAGTAAATATCCCTCCCCATACACAGTGACCCCATTCGGGCTCAAAACCATCACTAACTCTGGTTCTTTGTACCCAATTTCCCTCCACATCAACAAGAGTTTGCTCTGCTGAAAGTCCCAGAGAGCCACTGCAGATGCATCAAAGGTACCCTGCCCATATTGACGGGACCTTTCCTTCCAATTCCTGTTTCAAGAGCAGGTTTTAGGTGCATTCTTATCCTGTATTGATATAATCAGATGGGGCTGGCTTTCCCCAGGCTGATTTCAATCAAATTTTGTGTATATTTCTGTGCTTCCTGCTCTCCCATCCCCTCCCAGACTTATGGAACCATAGATTAAGTAGTCAGTAGAAGCAGCAGCCTCAAGGATGTTGATATCTTAGCAGCTATCTGAAATCAGGAAAAACACTAGTGGGTTTTTTTGGTGCTCCCCGAGGAAGGAAAAGACATGCAAAGTGCTGTCTCCTTTAGGGACCCACCCAGGATTACACAGGGGATGGTGTCAATGGTTCAGAACTGGTTATGAGATGGCCAGGCTGCCTCTCTGAAGGGCAAAAAGAGATGGCTTAAGGGCACAAAACTCAAATGTATCTCTTTGGGAGTTATATCCCTTTGGGAGCTAAAAGTTTATTCTCTTTGCCAGGAAGCTGATAGGACTGACTTTCTTGCCTGTTGTTGCTTATTTCCATTTTCTACAGCCTGCTTCATCAAACTAAGTTAATCAAGCTAGTAACTGATACAAATAATACAACACACGCTCAGGAGCTCCCTGCTTTGTGACTCCAGCCTGTTGGAAATCAATTTGGGATCACTGCTCTCTATTTGCAGTTGACTGGTCTCTCTGTTCTTTGTATCTTGTTTATGTTAATTGTCACCATTATGTTGTAATTTCCTTGTGTTTTGGCTTTTTTTCCTCTGCAGGGAACGCAGAAAAGGAGATGATTCCTTTAATTCCTACATCTACATTTCCGACACTTCCATTAGGCGCTGGAGATGTTTCATCAGCAGCTAGCAGGTCTGCAAAGAGAAGCTTGCTGCTTTCCAGTGTAGCAATGAGATCTGCTTCTCCTGCTGAAGCACAGTTCTGGGTTTCCAGATAACATGTTGGAAAACCCATCTAAAGTTCACAGCAGCAGGAGGGGCTTTAGTGCTGTGGTCTGTGGTATCCTGGTGATGTGTGTAGTGCCAAGGATCACTTTTATGCAGCTCAAAATCACCCCAGCAACATCACCAGCAAAGTGATGTGCTCAGCTGGAGGCAGCTGGTGAACCCGTGGGGCCTGACAGCACAAGATGTCACCTTGTTTCTCAGCCATGGGGACTTGCGTTCAGCTACCCCATCACACCCATGCCAAGACAGGCCAATGCTCTAGTGAAAATGACAGCTGAATGACATGGTAGCTGTGATGGACTGACAGAAACTGCCATCAGTCACAGCTGCATTTGGGATTGGGATGGTGAAGCAATGGATTGTACTGTAAAACAGTACAAGAAAGGCAAGAAAGAAAACCAGACTTCAACCAAACAATAACCATCCAAAGGCTAAATCTATAACCCAGAGTCTGTGTTTCTGTACAAATGTAGGAGTTACTCAATCCTTTTTGTGAGTGTGCTCCCTCAATTGCAGTGTGCCAGTTCAATGCACTGGCTTTATCGCATCTTTCTTCCCATCTCTCACTGAGGGATCCCTGTGTCATGCAGTGAGTTTGAATAATGGCAAGCCAGGAGTATAAGTGGCTGTTAGTGTGAGGTCCATGTGTGTGAAGCCAGTGGTGTATGGTCCAGAGACAGATAAGTTGAGGGCAGACACATTTTTGATAGGGCTTTTTAATAAAAATAATAGAAAGATTGGGAATGGGGTCCTGAGGCAATTGTTCAACCAACCCACCCCTCAGCAACTCTATGAGGATGCAACTCTGGGGGAAGCAAGATAAAAGTAATCCAAATTCCATGTACAAGAGTATATAACATTGATTAGAAATCACTTTCTGAGTCACTATGTACAAAGTATTTTGGATCGTTAAGATGACCAAAGCTTCAACACCCAGCTTTGGAATGATTTCTCCCTCAATTACTGAATCCTTTTAAAAATTCAACATCTGTTGTTAATATGCACAACTTAAAAATGTTAAAAATAAACTTGAAGCCATCTGAAGCACTAGACATAGCATATGGCAGTCCTGTTTAATCTTAACAAGTCAATAATATTATCACTGTGAATCACTTCTTTGTTAAAACATGTATTCATGTCTGTTGTATAAATCAAGGTTTATTTGTAAAAGCCTTTGTACCACCCATGCAATATACAGTTGTCACAGCTAATTGTAAATTGTTTTATAGTACTTTTGCTTGGAAAACTGCCACAGACTGAGGACAGATAAAATGCAGGGAGTTCAGACAACATCACCAAGAAAGTGCAGGGAAGAATTTGAAGGCCTCTGTTTTACTGTAGTGACAAAAAGATGGAGTTCTTTATTTTTTAATGCATTGCAGAAAGCACTGTTCCAAACACTTCTCACTCCCAAAAGTTGTGTTCAGGGTCTGACAAGATCTGCATGATTTCATGGTTCATAACATTCTTCTTTTAATGCTAAAGGAGAAAATATGTTTCCCCATGAAGCAGTTTAAAATGGCACTACCCACCTGCAAAAGCTGCTGACTAGCGAGAGGACGAGGACATAAAACACAGGCCAAACTTCAGAGGTGGGGAATAAAAGACAGGCTGCTTTTATTGGCTCTGAAGACATTAAATTATTGGCTAAAGGCAACTGTGCATTGAGAAGTTGTCTTTCAATCTTATCTTTACTGTTGTGACAGGGCAAGGGGTAATGGGTTCAAACTGAAACAGGGGAGGTTTAGATTGGATATAAGGAAGAAATCCTTTCCTGTAATGGTGGTGAGGCACTGGAATGGGTTGCTCAGGGATGTTGAGTGCTCCATCCCCGGCAGTGTTCAAGGCCAGGTTGGACAGAGCCTTGGGTGGCATGGTTTAGTGTGAGGTGTCCCTGCTTATGGCAGGGGCGTTGGAACTGGATGATAGAATAGGTCATAGAATCATAGAATCACAGAATGGTTCAGGTTAGAAAAGACCTTAAGATCATCCAGTTCCAGCTCCCCTGCCATAAGCAGGGACACCTCACACTAAGCCATGTCACCCAAGGCTTCGTCCAACCTGGCCTTGAACACTGCCAGGGATGGAGCACTCACAACCTCCCTGGGCAACCCATTCCAGTGCCTCACCACCCTAACAGGAAAGAATTTCTTCCCAACCCTAACTATTCTATGATTCTAATCATTTAGCTCAGAGATTTGCTTGCTCCCCCCCAGGTATTTTTGTGAAAAGGTGCCAGGTCACATTGAGCTTCTCATCAACCAACACTCCAAGTCCTTCTCCTCAGGGCTGCTCTCAATACAGTCTCCTCCTAGCCTGTATTTGTGCTTGGGATTGCCCTGACCCAGGGACAGGACCTTGTACTTTTGGCCTTGTTGAACTTCGTGAGGTTTGCGTTGTCCCACCTCTCTAGGTCTCTCTGGATGGCATTCCTTCCTTCCAGCGTATCACCCAAACCACACAGCTTGGTGTCATCAGCAAACTTGCTGAAGTGGTGAAGTGGCAAAGTAACTAGCAGCCCTAGGCTACATCTCTCTTCTATACATGTGAATTTTATGATGAAGCAAAAAACAAACCCCAAAACATTTTAAAACAATGGATAAGCAACAATAAAAAAGTGGTTCTTAAATTGCCTTGATTCCTGGTGATCATTTTTATGATGGGTAGAAATTGTCTAAGTGTTTGCACAGCACTGAAGAAGGTATATGCAAGTGAAATATTTGCTAGCTTTCTAAACTATTATGGGTTTGCTGAGTGATCAGAAAATCACAGAAGATTTGAGGGCAAGAGGAAAATGCACAGGGTTTTTAGTGCTAAAATGAATTAGCTGGACAAGCTGAATCTGCAATGCGGTGTTCAACAAACAGCCTAATTTACAGTGCTAGCTATGCTGAAAATCATGATAATTAGCCAAGCACTTTTACTTCCAGCTCTAACATGAGGTATCTGAAGACAGGGCAGAAGGTGGGTTGGTGAAGGCCAGACTGGTGCAAAAATAGTCTTAAAATTGTTGGTGGAAGTGAATAAAAAATGAATGGAGAGTGTCAGAACAGCTTTCTGAATCTGAAGCTATTCATATTCAAATACTGAGACTTGAGATGGATAAAGGTAAAATAGAGCTACATTAAGTTTTGCAACTCACCCATTTAAAAGCAGTTGCAAAACCAGCAAGCTCTACAGATTGCTCTAAATTGGGGATATTTGACACATGGATCTGCAGTTTGATCTCACTTTTTTATTGCAGAAAGTCTAACTTCTTTGAGACACAGTTTTGAGCAGCGACAACTGTGTTCTTATTGTCACTTCTTAGATGGAGTCAAGAGATATAACCAAGGTACTATGATTTTCTGCTGTAGTAACAGTTCCAAAATGAGCTGAATTGTCTCTCCAAGCAATTTGAATTTGACAGTCAAAGCGTTACCAGAGGATAGAAAGCAATGAGTCACATAAGTAGAAACTCTTGCTAATGCCCCACTTATGGCAGCTAAACATTTTTAAACCCAAAAGGAATGACAGAGGACTATTGGGAGCTTTGAAATACTCCGTTTTAGAGTCTGTTGGTCATGAAATAAGCAAGCAGAAGTGTCTGAGTCAGTAAATACAGCAGTCAGCCCCATTCTTCCTCCTCCCTAACTTCTGCTTGCNACCCAAAAGGAATGACAGAGGACTATTGGGAGCTTTGAAATACTCCGTTTTAATTTGCCAAGCTAGAGGTGTTTTCTGTGAAACTACAGCTCTGGTGACCTGGAATTTATGCCTTCTGCATTTGGTTTAGGCAGCCCCAGAGCACTGATAATCCAAGGGAGAGCAATCAATGCTCTTTTAGAAAACATCTGTGATGTTGTGCTCCCCTCCCCAGCCTGACCATTATTTCCCCTAATTCTGCTCAAGTGATAACCACCAGTGATGGTGGTAATGGATGTGTCTGGGTCACGATGGCTCCATCTGACTCAAAGTGGATTCAGGGGAGACAGACAACACAACAGCCAAGGGCTAATCTGAACAAAGTGTACCACTCCAGCCACAGTGCTGGTCAATATCTCACTCAAGCCAAGCTTGAAAAAAGCCTAACTTCAGTAATTGGTATGCAAACACGACGGAGTCAAATGCCTTACTCCATAAATACCATACAGCCCACATCCAATGAGCTCTCCTGCAGTCAGCAGGCTGTAATGAGGACCTCTCCTTGAGTAGTGACACCTCCTCAGGTGCCTCCTTGAGGCAGAGATATTCCTTGCTACAAGAGATTCTCCATAAGTGATTAATAGCATGCTACAAATAAAATCTTAGCTAAGTGATATAAAGGATTGATTGCAGACCCATAACCCTTTAGACATAAACTAAGTCCAAGACTAAGTTTGGATCTAGCCACATCTGGAATCCTCTCTGAGAAGAGTCCTTTCTGAGCCTCATGGCTCAACAGCAGGGTCTCCCTGACAGGGTTTTCTGACCCTGCCCTCTGTGCAGTAAATAATTGAGTGCTCCTCGCCATCAAATCATGTTCAATCATTGTTGCATTTACTATCAAACTTTGTTCCATAGCTGTTTTGTATCAATAAACATACTGCTGCTATACTCTCTTATGATTGAAGAGTGTCTATTCATCCACAACCATATTCTATCCTTGTTAGCTGATATTGCCACTGTTAACCACTATGACATGCTTCAGTAACTGCTGAAACACAAGGAAGGCATTACTTACAACAAAATATGGCAGAGTTTACCTATGCTAATTTCTTTTATTAATGGCTAAGAATCCAACAGATATTTATNAGGAAGACATTACTTACAACAAAATATGGCAGAGTTTACCTATGCTAATTTCTTTTATTAATGGCTAAGAATCCAACAGATATTTATCATCCACTGAATCTCAACCCTGCACACATATTTATACATCTAAAGTTCTAATTAACCATTTGAGAATCAAAGAGAGAGCAATAGTTTCATTTAGTTCAGAATAAGCAGCAGTGTTGATAAGCTGTCACAGAAAGCTGTCACATCTGGAAGGCAGAGAGAAGTCTAAAAGGGACCTATAATAACTATGAGTCAGAGCACTTACGCACTGTAATGTGCCTGGTTTTAAATCTGTCTTTCTTCTCCTGAAGTTACATTTGGACAAGCTTTCTGAATAGAAGAGGAGAAGTAGAAGTTACATTTCAATGATTACATGGAGCACCACCAGCTACAGTCACACTTTGGACTGTTTCCAGGTACCTGGCAAGCTTAGTCCCACCTCCATCCATATCAGCAGTAGTCTTGATTTAGACCAGGAGAATGGGAATTTTAAAAGGGGTCTCTAACTTTCCTTTCTCCTGCTCTATATTAGTAGAAAGAAAGCAGAATATAAGTGAACTTCCAATCACAAACAGTGTCCTGTTCTATCATATTCCTGAGTTGCTTTTTTAACTTATTTTGTATTTTTCTACAGAAAACCAGAAGCCCTCAGGTGCATCAATACCCAAGTCCATGCACATTGTTCACTTCCTAATAAATGGAAGAGCCCAAGATCTCTCCTCCTAATAGCTATGGCAGATACAAGTTTGGAGTCCATGAGACACAAACCATGAAGCAGAGCATAAGAGATAAGTTACTATCTTAATCCAGAGCTGAAACAAAACTCTAAATCAGAGCTAATCAGTATATCAAGTACCATCTCTTTACAGGAAATGAATGTCAGCTTCCTTTCAACATTCAGCATTAACACATTTAATAAAATAGCTAGTTCCTTACTCACCAAAGTATCTTCATAAGTTATTCTTTGTTTCCCTGGAACCTACTTGTCAGCTGTTTTCACCCTAATCCTTTCTACATCAAAGAAACAAATCCTGTTTTCCTTACATCCTAAGAGGACTCATCCTCTTGATGAAGATGGTATCCTCCCACTACCATCACCTGACCCTCCAGCACCTGCCCAGCAGACACAGCCTTTAAATAGGGCACTCAGAGACCCCCATGTAAAACACTGGCAGTATTGGTGCAGGTTGGCTTGGGTGGGAGTGTTGCACAGATAGCCCACTAAGCAATGAGTTTCACAAGGTTGTGTTATTAGTAGATGCTATTACATGAAGTCAGGTAATACCCACATATGCAAAAGAGTGATTAGACTATCTGATACTAATAGAGTAGACTATTAAAACAGAAAAAAACCCTAACAAACCTTTCTAATCTGTTAAGGAAATAAATACTAAAGAGAATGAATGAAAATTTATTATAAAGATTTGGGGGGCATGAAGGAAACAAGGTTCTTAATCTTCCCATTTCACCTGGAGGACTAAAATGCTGGTCCCATGTTGCTATATTCTCTCTAAGAAACTTTATCTTCTAATTTTAATAGCTGTCTCATTGGGAGATACTGATAACCCATCTTTTTGCTGCCTGATGATCCTGGGGCTGTCTGGAGGAAGGATGGATCAGTGCAATTAGTACAAAGCTAAACTCATTCCTACTTAAAACTGGCTTTTACTCTAGGGTCTGTGCCAGCAATAAGCAAGAGCTCAAGCTAACACCAGCACTAGGTGTTAGCTTCCTTTTTAACCAGTACGGTGAATGTAAGGTAAGACCAGTGTTCTCTCGGTAGCAAACAACACTAGGGGATAGCTGGTGAGCAGCAAAATCCCAGTGAGCAGTGGGCACCAGTTCTCTCTTCCCACAGTCTCTGCATTCTGCTATGCATTGACTGGGCTTTGGGTACTGCCTGAGGGATTTGGAGTTTGGCTATTTTCACTATTAGGGGAACTGAAAATCCAGCTGGCTCAATCAAACATCAAGTACCCCGTTGTGCTGGAGCCTGCTGGCCTCGTCTGAGCTGCATTCTGAGTGGTACCTTTTTGCCCCAAAGTACTGAGTTGCTTCACCTCCTCATTGCCAGTCAGCAAGGGCTGAGTCTCTGGTGCTGAGGTGCCTGCTATCATCATAGAATCATAGAATCACAGAATCACAGAATAGTTAAGGTTGGAAAGGACCTTAACATCATCCAGTTCCAGCCCCCCCTGCCATAAGCAGGGACACCCCACACTAAACCATGCCACCCAAGGCTTTGTCCAACCTTGCCTTGAACACTACCAGGGATAGAGCACTCACAACCTCCCTGGGCAACCCATTCCAGTGCCTCACCACCCTCACAGGAAAGAATTTCTTCCTTAGATCCAATCTAAACCTCCCCTGTTTCAGTTTGAAGCCGTTACCCCTTGTCCTGTCACTACAGTCCCTAATGAAGAGTCCTCCCCCAGATACTGGAAGGCTGCTATGAGGTCTCCATGCAGCCTTCTCTTCCCCAGGCTGAACAACCCCAACTTTCTCAGCCTGTCTTCATATGGGAGATGCTCCAGTCCCCTGATCATTTACTGTTTAACTGTGTAAAATTGTTATGAAGACCTTCTGTGGACCAACTCACTAATGGACTAATTATTAAATACATGCTATCTCTTCCCCCAACCTGATCACACACCTGATACCATGTGAGTCCAGTTATTCCAGACAGATACTTGGTCTTTCATGGTTTCTTAGCATGGCACTTGAGAAGAACTCCAGGAAGGAGGAGAAATGATGGTCTCAGGGTTGTTGAGACTATATTTATTTACAAAAATACAAGACTTTCCTGTCTCCTTTTCCTTGGGGGTGGGCAGAGTTGTGACCACACATTCACTGTGCATCCAGATTTTGTGATGGTCTTTATTCACAGACCATCCTCACAGACCTAGACTGCATCAGTGTTGACTTCCAGATTGTAGCCCTTGCATCACAGCACCATATAAAATCATTGGGATATCTTACTTGGAAATACTTGGCTGCGGTGTAAGCCTTTTCACTGACTTCAAATTTCATCCTCATGGTTTTATTAATTCCCCCCCCCCCCTTTTTTTTTTTTTCCTAATGGGTCTCTTTTTCCCAGTGATATTTTCTCATCTATTTCCTCTTTCACTAGCCACTTAAAACAGGCAATTTGAAGATCACCTTAACTTTAGATTATGTAGTTTGTCTTCTGCTTGCAAATCTCTTTAACTTGGACAAAAAGCTGCAGGATAACAGGCTCCTGATGCTACATAACCTGGCAGGCAGCCTCCTATCCATATGCCACTGAACTGTTGGAGCAAGAAGACAAATCAATACTAATTAATAGTCCCCTGGAAAGTATATGATTGTTCACAGCATGCAATGTAGCAAGGAATCCTGTAGGCTATTTTTGCCTTTGATTTATCATGTCATATAAATAAGGGTTTATATGTGTAGCCTGGAACCTAGAATGTATTGCTTACAAAGGTCACAGCTTCTGTTGAGATAAAAGGAGCCTACAAACCTGGGAGAAGAGCTGGTGGCTTTTATTCCACGGATGCAGAAGATAAAGTGCTCATTTCAGCTGTCTGTTTGCTAATTTACAGCAGCTCCCAAGGGCTGAAACCGACACAAATATATTCAAGAGCTCAAGTATTTCGTGGAGCATCCCGATTGATCTCCCATTTCCTGCAGGAAGGATGCTTTTCTGATATTTGGTCTTTAGCAGACAGAGCTAGAACAAGACGGCTGAAATAAGAGAAAATTAAGTTAAAAGTCAGAAATGCTGGCTAGTGAAGGTTGCCTCTCACAAGCTATAGCAGGAATACTGTGCTTTCTTGTGCCTGCACTAGAAGCTTTATGGAAGTGCTGAATCAATCGATGTTGAACCGGCTTCATGTGCAGCCCCAGAGGGAAGGTTCAATAGTGGCCAGTTGTAGAAAAGGGATTGTTAAAATGTGTCAGGCAGATTTACAGATGGTCATTTAGCACGTTCAGCATCTGGGAAATGAGCTAGTGCCATTAGCAAAGGCAGGCCCTTCCTTTATTGCAGTCCCTTCCAGCAAGGTTTGTTCTCACAAAACATCAGCAATTTTGTTTAATTGCTCTATGAGAGTACATGATGATAGCAAATGGATCATTGTACGCTGGCTCAAATGCATGTTTGAGTGTTGTGCTGTATGAATGTCCCTTCATTGTAGGCATACATCATGAGTTTTGTTCAGAAAACAGTATCCTGGGTTGCAGTGGTGATTAGCTTCATTTTGCAACACCACAGGAAAACATTGGCTCATGTTATGCCCATGATTTTCTATAATCTTGGATCAATGACATTTCTATTTGTATTCCATCTCTTATTTGTGCTCTTAATCAGTCTTGGCAAATGCACATCCTTCTGCTTGGTCCTGCAATATAAGGTTTCATGCAGTGTCTCCATACCGTTTCTCCAACTTACCTTGTTGACTTGTTTCTAGTCCTCTCCTTGATGTACTTGTATGCCCTCCTACCTTTGTTTTCTAGACCTTTAACAGTATAACTCTCTATTGAGAGAACAATTAATAAACCATTTTGAATACAGCCAACCTCCTGACAGCTGTCTGAGGAGCACATTAATTACATTATTTTGTCTTGACCATGAGCCACTGAAAACTGCTACATTTTCATTAGTTCACCATGTTCATTTGGCCTGTTCATCCACATAGTGCCATATCTTGGGTGTCATGGTTTAGTGTGAGGTGTCCCTGCCCATGGCAGGGGGGTTGGAACTGGATGAGCTTAAGGTCCTTTCCAACCCTAACTATTCTATGATTCTATATCAGAGCTTCATGTAGAGCATACATTCCTACCTTTCGAATGAGAAGGTCTTTAGAGAAGTTACAAAGCCCATTCTGTGATTTTAGATGGTGTTTATTGCTTCTTCTCTATCCAGACCTGCAGCCTATTGAGAAAATGAGATGAGTTTGAGAGGATTTGTAGTTGACAAATCCATTTTGACTCTGTCTCATTTCTTTGTTTTCTTTCATGTGCTCACAAAGATTTTGTGCTTTCCAAGGTTTTTCTGTCATTTGAAGATAAGCTGACTGATAGGCAAATCCCTGATTAGTCTTTGCCTTCCGTTCTTAGAAACTGAATGCATTTGCCCTTTTCCAGCCTTCAGATGCTTATTTACACTCCATGACTTTCATAAGATAACCCTATTCTGATATTAATTCTGCTGTATTCTTTTGCACTGTCCTGGGATAAAATCCATCAGGCTCAGGCAGTGTGAAAACTTCCATGTTCTAAGTGTGCTGATGCCTCCTTGAGCATTTCCATGGAGAGATCCTACTGCTCTGCTGCTGCAGCTTGCATTAGCCCGGCTTTGCACCTTATCTCTCCTCTGGGAAATGCAATACAAGACACAAAGAACTTTGGCTTTCTTTGCTTTCTGTGCTGAGGACTTTCCTTCTTCAGTTGCTGGTGAATCAATAGTTTGCTGATCTCTTTGTCTCTCAATGCATATTCAGATTTGCTTCTTGCTACTCCTGTTCTCCTCTTGTAAAGCCTTGTTCTGCACCTTCACTCTTTAAAATCTTCTCTCATGTTCTTCTTTGATACTGATCTCAGTAGCTTCATTTAATCACTGCTTTCTGCGTGCATCTTCTCTGTGTTTAAGGTGGATGAAGAACTCACATCTTTTCCCCACATTTTGAAATCCTTCCAACTTCCAATTGTCCTTTTAACTTTGATGTGCTTGTGATGTCAATGTCAATGCCAGTGCTTAGTAAATAATGCTTAAGAGTGATTCAGAGCTCTGCCCCAATTCATTCTACTCACTCACCCATTAAAAATCTTTTCCTTCATTACAGCATCCTTAATAAAATATTTTAAAAGAAAATATACTTGAATCAAAGGGGCTTGTAAAATTCTCACAGTAACTATTCCTGGTTTTAATTCCTTTTGAAGGGAATTTTTAGAAAGAAACTTCCACTTGATCATTACTGTATAGAAAAGGAAAAGCAAACCCAAATATCCTCCAAGAATATGAAATGGGAAGGATTCTTAGTGTTTCTTTTTTGTGTGGCCTGATCCTGCTCTCCTTAGTAGAAAATAAGGTGAGCACTCAGCAGGGGACACGTAAGGACAAATGAGTTGCACTTCTCTCTCTGGTGCTGGCTCTTGCTTTCAGCCTTGCTGTGGGAGAAATCCAGGCACAGCACATGCTTTTTTGACCTGTCTGCCACGATATGGCAAATATGTACATACACCCCCATGGTGCTCTTTGTGCCTTAGCCACCCAGCAGCGTGGTTAAGGACACTCCTCTGATGGTGAAATGGAAAAGGAATAGATACATGGATGAAAAGGGCACAGAGGAAAAGAGGGAGAGGATCCCATTCCTCACATTTACTGCCCAGGATGTTATGAAAAGGCAGAGGTCCTTTGACACTGCCTGCTGAGGGAAGATCAGGAAGTCTGCCACTGCTTTAGCAGCTACAAAGCTCTACCCATGCTTTCTCAACCCTGTTAGTTAAGGACACCAGAGTGGGGCAGGGTAGGAGAGCATGCTTCAATTATTTTCTTCAGATTATGCTTAGATATTAGATTACATCATTATAATTAGCCCATTCTTGTTTATTACCCTATAGGTTTACATGCTCAGCTGGCTACTGATGGCTCCTGGGCAACTCAAGTGCTACTGCAAGAATGGGACCCTGCAAGGGGTACAAAGATCTCAGTCTGAGTCAATGTCAGTGAAATATTAACATGAATTACAGCATGTCAGTAAATGCTTCCTAGAGAGATAATTTACTTTTCCAATCGAGATCTTTCCAAACTTCCTCAAAATGCAAACCAGAAATACAGACACAAACACAAAACAATACAGTCAGATGAATGAGCAAGAACCCAGCTGAATTTTAAGGGATTGTAAACAGACTCTAGCAAGGACTTTAGTATTAGTCATGATAATACTTTTAATATTAAAGGTAAAATACCACTGACCAAACCCACCACCTGTTTTCCCTCTGAAAGGTGTTTCTGAGTTATCCCAGCAATAACAGGGCCACAAGCTCATGAACAAATACAGACTGAAAACATGATGTTGGGAAAATCCTCTTAAGTTTGCTTACCGTGAGAATCTTTAATGTTTTTCAAGCAATTGAAGTGAACCTGATGTTTAGATGTTCACATTTAATTACTCATTTGAGTAATTAAAATGATTAAAGCTGACTTGAAATCCAGTGTTTTGCAATAACACTTTGAGAACAGCTCTTCCCCTCCTAGTTCTAAAGTGAAGAAGTGGGTTTCTTTACACCTCTCCAAGTTATTACCTACGGGGCCACACATTTTGGCACTTCAGGCCTCACAGAAGATACGTCTTAAAAGACCCCAAAGTGCATCTCTCTGCTGTCCTACCATGCACATGCCCTTGCTTGTGCGGTTGAAGTTAGCCACGACCTCGTTTGTCGAGCAATGGGTGCTCTTCCACTGCCACCTTCTGGCCACGACCAGCAGGACTTGTGAGAGATGCTAATGAAGGAATTATAGAATCACAGAATCCTAAAAACATAATAAACAAAAGGTTGAGTCAAATGTCCTTTAATTTCTGGCAGCAAAAAGCCCCCTCACCACAGATGTCCTCTTTTGGTCAGAACTCAAAATACAGTAATTTGGTATAGACCTCTAATCTTTTTAGCAGTCTGAGTTTTCGCTTAAAATCCAATGCTATGAGATAGACACCATGAGCTAACCGTAGAAAAGGCATGTTCAGTTATACACAGCTCAAGTTTGAGTTACTACAAAAGTACAAACCATGATGCTCATCTGAAAGTGAAGGACAGGTCTATGTCTATCAGTGACAGGCTATGTTCCAGCTAAGTAGAGCACGAACAACTTACACCAGCATAAAAACCCTGCTGTAACAATTGTAATATACTTTCTAATATTCAAACTCTATGCCTGTGCCTGTATTTTAGGGTATTCCTTTCTTGATTTTTGTATTCCTGTAATCCTCTGTATTGCCTCAGATGCTTACTGGGAACGTGATGACATTTCTAACATGAAGAGGTGGATTTTTTGGCCAGGGCTTCTCCCTAAGAAAGTTGATCACAGCCATGCTGGAACGTCATACATCCCTGGGTTGTACTCACATGAACTACCTTCATTCACACACAGATTTAACCATGTTCTTGTTCTTTTGCAGAGCTTTGGTTGTGCATCTGCTGGGACATAGTCTGAGCAATTTGTCTGTCTCTGGAAGTCAGCTATGGGTAAAGTTCCTCTACTGGTGCTGCAGTAAGTGAACCCAGCAGTGAGAACAGCAGTGCTATTCCCCCAGCATCACTTGCCAGCCAGCATACAAAAGGGATTGGGATCTGAGCCGTTTGAGCTGGTATTCCCACATTTCTGTGGAGTTAGTGTACACCAGAAAGTATGACAACCATTGCCAGGTCCCATTCTTCCTTTAGCTTGATTGAGATTACAGAGAAGACCTGCTTTCCTCCTCCTCTCCTCCAAACCCAACTCTATTTGAACAAGAACTGAGCTCTGAAGATCACCTACCTGATTATGAAACACTGCTTTTCCTTTGACTGGGAAAACCCTTTGTGCTCATGACAGTGAATTTGGGTTTTGGAAAACTCTGTCTTTGTTTCATAAACTCAGAGGTAAAAACGGGCAACAGTTCTCGATTCTGACTGTATTTACTGTTACAGACATGTGGCATGCTTCACCTATTCAGTGGGGGAGAAGTGTATTTTGTCCCTATCCTTGCATTTTGGACGCAGAATCTAAACTGATCTACCAAGAAAGGCCAGTCTCCAGCAGGTGTCAGTGGAAGCTGCAGAATGGAGAAACGCCACCAAAGCCAGGCTCTATTCACCTATCCCTTCTACAAGGTGCTCCCAGGCCAGGGGAAAGAGTGAATGCTCCATTCTACAACGAAATGTTAATGTAAGCAGGTCACTTAATTACATTTTTCCTTGCTTGAAGTAGAGCTAGAACGGAATGTTGTGACTGTCAGAAGGGAACAGTGGTGAAGGAGTTAAATCATTTATTGAAGGGACAGTAGACATACTTGAAAAGTTTGAATTAGTGACCCAATTCGCCCCTATTTCGACAGGGAGGTAAGTGTCTCTGACTTTACTCACTGGAGCAGTACTTGTACAGCACAAATGTGCAGAAGGGCAGATTAAAGGTTCCATCAGTAGCTTAAATCTTGGCATATCCCAACCTTTGTGTGTTTTAGATGTAACTGATGGAACTCTAGAGACATGCCAGTATAATGTCTACCTGCCTGGTGTCCTGCATCTGGATGGGAGGGGGTTATTGCTTCCCCAGAGACACCTGCCTTGATCCAGCAAGAAGCTGCGTTCAAAGTATATGTACTCATGGCTTGTACTTTGCTGTGTAATTGATGGCATTAACTGGGTGGTGCCAGAAAGATAGCTCAGACACAGGGTTCTATCTGTGACTGCTACCTGCCAAGCTACTACAGATACAACTGCACAAATACACATTTAAAAGCAGGACTAGAATGAAGTTGAATGGAGGTGTATGACTCCAATGGTTTTAAACTTCAGTAAAAAATAATATCTAGGACAACTTGTTGCAACATGTAAACAAGTTTCCTTAGATATTTATTCCCAGTAAAGGTTAGATGCATTACAGAGTTCTCAAGCACTTGTGGCCCTAAAGAGTATCTTCCAGCAGGGATTTTGCTGGCAGTCCAAGCTCTCAGAGACAGACGGGTGACAGGGTGGTTAGACTGTGGAGAAGGGCATGTAGCACAAACTCTAAAAGGTCATTTGCAAGATAACGGCAAACTTTTTCTCTTTCCCAGTGTATAACAACTAAATAGTCTCACCTTCTTAGTGTTATCTTAGTAATGAGTAACATACAGCATAGAATCATAGAATCACAGAATAGTTAGGGTTGGAAAGGACCTTAAGATCATCCAGTTCCAAACCCCTGCCATAAGCAGGGACACCTCACACTAAACCATGGCACCCAAGGCTTCATCCAACCTGGCCTTGAACACTGCCAGGGATGGAGCACTCACAACTTCCTTTGGCAACCCATTCCAGTGCCTCAGCACCCTCACAGGAAAGAATTTCTTCCTTAGATCTAATCTAAACCTCTCCTGTTTAAGTTTGATCCCATTACCCCTTGTCCTGTCACTACAGTCCCTAAGGAAGAGCCCCTCCCCAGCATCCCTATCCTTGCACTCTGCAGTGTTCTCTGAACCCACATACACAGCCTGTGTATGTGCATCCACAATCACACACTTAATACAAATTTTTCTGTTGAGATCCCCGAAAGAGTTAGAGTTAGACTGAAAGCAATGGTGAGGAGTAACTGCCGAACAGACCTGTAGTGACCAGCTATAGCATGATGCAGAGCTGGGCCTTTAAGAGCTTTGGTACAGATGGAAGCCGCATTTCTAACAACCTATGGCTCAGCTTCATTGCTCAAATGAGCTTCACTGGCTCACTGCTGAAATACCCAGATCCTAGGCACCAGATTAAATTTGCACTGGATTCCAGCCGAGCTTGGGCTTCTGAATATTTTCTGAAGGTTGGTGCCTGAATTCCATAAAGCTGCTGTTTATTTATTGCTACACAGCTCTGATGCTCTGGCTCACTGGATCCAACAAGGGGAAGTTGCTAGAAAGCATTACATGACTGAGAGTTGTAGGTTAATCACCCTTTTGGAAAACATAGGTAATTGAATGCTCATTTGAGAAAGGAAGAGATGAGGAAATACCCCTGTCACCTTGTCAAGGACCAAAAGAGCTTTACATCCCCCAATATCCACACTGAGAACCTTCCACTGTGTCTTTAAAGCAATTATTAAGAGACACCTCACTTGTGAAGAATTAACCTCAGTTGGGAAGAAACGTTTAAAATGGCAGCAATAGCATTTCTATGAGACAATTCAAATACCAGGTACCCTACAGCATAAACATGGGGCCGTTTTGAACAACCAATGTGGTGTATTTCCCCAGAAGGTTTTATTAAAACAAGTTCCTACTCCATAGCACTTGGAGACCATTTTGCCCCAGTGCGACTTCACAGGACCATTTTAACTTAGTTGAATATTAACAAGGGGTGAACCCACCTATCTTGTGTGAATAAAACATTTTGTGTGATGTTTTATTAACAAGTTCATCAACACACATTTGCAAAGCTTTTCATGATCCTCTATCAATTAATCCATTTACCTATTCAGAAAAGCAAATTCATTAAAACATGCACGCATTACTGAATAATGACACTGAAAGTCTTTAAAGACACTTGAACTAATACACAAAATCAGTTTCTATTAACATCAAGTATTGCAAAATAATAAAAAAGAGACATAATATCCATTATCTTAATTTACAATTCTCTAGCAAGAGAATCTCATGTTCATTTGGGCCTAGATCTATAATTAAAAGCTCTGTCATAAATTCCCAGTGTCTTAATTTCTATTGTATTGTATTCATTCTGTTGCACCAGAACTCAAAGGAACAAGTTATAGATGATTCTTGATGTATTATGCAAACTGTTTTCATGAAGTAGATTCAATGAGGGTTACAAAATCTATCTTTAGGAAAGATTCAATAAAGTATATGAGGAAATCATTTGGAGTTGGCTGTAAATAAGAACCATTCTTACTCTCATGCAGGACATTAATGAATTCTGTTGTTGCCACCAGTTCCCACAGCCTTAGAAGCTGAAAGCTTGACAACATTTCATATACCAGAGATTTGCAGACACCCCCAAGCAGGGAAAATTCTGTAACAGCAGTTGTGACACTTTCTAAAGACAATATCATGAGTGTGAGAAAGCTTTTCCCAACACTATACTCACTTAGCCTTGATGGGATGGGGAAGAACATGACTCACCCAGGGAGGAGCTTTGCAGGTGTGTTGTCCATCCAGCTAAGGAGGACACCACAGCAACCAACACTGAACAAGTGTGTTATAAAAGATACCAGCACCCATATGGAGCTGCTCAATGACAGTTTCATGTAGCCAAAAGCATGTGCTTCAGGGAGAGAAGGCAATGGGAAACTGTAGGGGACAGAAATATACCCCAGAGCTCCCCAGGCCAAGCAGTGGGCTGGGTTAGTGGGCAGCTGGCTCTGAGATGTGAGACGAGGGTCACTCCAGCAGTTCCCACTTTGTGGGTTAGCTGGTAGCCACTGTGTTGGCCCTGACCTGGGGAACAGCACCAGAACTGCTCATAGCCAAAAACTGCAACCTGGCATCTACCAGAGACAGTGTATTATGGGGTTGTACCACTTCGGGTTATGAATGTCCCATCACAAACTGATCTACTGCTCTCATTTTCTAGCATTCAATTGTGCTTCCATCTGCTTTGGTGAACTAATCACATCGCATCATGAGAATAAAATCTAGCAAAGCACTGTGTGTATCCATGTGTTTAGGGAAAACTATTTCTTTTTCTTTAAACAAGTGACTCTGATTATCTACAGATACTTGATGTGCTTATGATTTCAGTCAGCATTTCGTTCATTCATTGCCTCTCGGTTTATTGATTTATAAGCCCTTTAGAATGGTATGATTAGTGCTAGCATTTTATTCTCAGTGGGGGTAAAATGGTATTTCATTATTAACATGTCAGAAGCTGTTTCAAACTGACAGTTTGTTTTGAACCTGGGCAAGAGAAGTGACATTTGTATTTGGAAGTGGAAGACTGACATAGAAATTACTCTGAAACATAATTACAATAAAGGCAAATGTGGAAGAAGATAGAAATTCCAGCTAGTTTCTGGGGGCTCCTCTGCCATCAGTAACTAACTCCTGCTCTTTTCTCAGCTCAGCGTAATGAGGCACAGCGGTGGTCCCTGTAGGCACTTCTAGGAGATGTAGGATCAAGATTTTACACATTTAGGCAACTCAGTGCAGGGCTGTGAGTGAGGATATAATGCAGACGCTTGTTCTACAGCCTGTCCTGGCTACCCCAAAAAGCTGCAGTGCTATGACAATGTCCTGTGCTGGAAAAAAGAGGCTAGTGCCAGTGAGGCATCTGATGTCCCAGGGGCACCTCTGCACCTTTGTATTTAGGCTGATTTAGGCTGGTATTTGCCAGGGTGCCCATCTGTGGTTTGGGGGGACGTGGACCTTGCTGCAGCCCAGATGTTCCTTCATCACATCTCTGCACCTCCTACACTGACTCCAGGCACTTCATGAGCTCAGCCTAGGATCTTCCAGGACCCAAGATGACTTTATGTGTGCTTTGGGGTTGTTACTATAAGCTCTTCCCTTTTGTCCCAAGCGAAACTGCTTGCACCATGAGCTTACAAACAATTGATTGCTTGCATCAGTTGCCAGCACCTATAATAAACGTAGATAAATATTTATCCTTTATTACAAAGGTGTCTTTCCTTGTCAGTGTCCATTATACCACACAATTGGAGGACTCAAGAAGATTTTACAGACTGAGTTGCTGAACCTTAAAAGTAACTTGTAACAGTTTATTGGTTTGTTTTGTGCTCCCCCCCCCCCAAAAAAGATTTTGATTTTAGTGACTGACCCTCCATTACTGAGGTCTAAAATGACTTTTGCATTGATATGACTAGGAACAGAGGCCCAGGATGTGCTGAAGTGCTGGGAGTTTCCATCTTGGCACTAGAGCTCCTGAGACAGGAACATGTCACAAGTTTCATACACAGGTTATGTACAACCTATTAGGCACAGTAATAAGGAATACACAGACCCAGGGAGCAGCAATGAGTCCACATATGGCATGAAAACAGTTGCCAAACTGGCTTTATTTGTTGCTGTCTTCTCTGGAATAGAATGAGAAAGAATACAAATCTGCCACCATTGCACTTTTCGTGTGTGGGGTGATTTTTAGTTATTTTTCAGAGGCACATAAATCTATTACAATGTCATTTTAATATTTAATATGTTGTAAGTAGATTAAATAAATAAAACGTAGGGACTCGAAATTCTCTGACTTAAATGCATAGGCTTTTGTTTGTGTAAGACTGAGAGGCTCCAACTATTCCAGTGAGCATGCGTTTCTGCTTGAACTGACTTGAAACTGCAGCATTATTAAATTCTTAGGATGAAATCCTAGCCTCACTCAAGTCAACCGGAGCACTGCCTCTCATTCCAGTGGGACTGAGACTTCAGATTTCTGTATGGTGCACTATTACTTTATCCCTCCTGTGCTGCTGTGTTCTGGTGGCCGATCTCATTACATTGCACTGTTTCGTATTCCTTTCTAATGAATGAAGTAAAATGTGTACCCACTACCCATACATACTCCCTTCATAATAAAGGAAGGCCAACAAAATCATCATTAAAAAGAAATGTCCATTTTTATCTGAATAATGCAAAGAAGGTGGATCAATGACTGGACATACAGAAAAACATGAATGTATTTCAGATTAGAATTATGCAACTTCAGATGAAGAGTTTAAGGAAGCAGTATGCAATTAGATACAATTATGGAACATATACAGGAAATTAGAGCTGTTCATAGATATTTTTCCAATTAACATTTGTCTTTCATTGGAGGAAAACCCCTAACTGTAAACAACCAGAATTATGCCTTGTCAAGGAAAATGCTGATTTCTTCTTCATCAGAGGAGGAAACAAAAAAACCTGCTCCAGGGGAGTTGGAACTGGGTGATCTTAAGGTCCTTTCCAACCTTAACTATTGTATGATTCTATGATTTTATAGTGGTTTTGTAGGGTGAAAGTTTCAAACACTGAAAAGTGTTTCTTGTTTCAATAAGAAAACTCAAATGTGGGCTCTCTTGAGAAGGAAACAGAAAACCTGGTTATAGAATCATAGAATAGTTCGGGTTGGAAAGGACCTTAACATCATCCAGCTCCAACCCCCCTGCCATAAGCAGGGACACCTCACACTAAACCATGGCACCCAAGGCTGTGTCCAACCTGGCCTTGAACACTGCCAGGGATGGAGCACTCACAACCTCCCTGGCCAACGCATTCCAGTGCCTCACCACCCTAACAGGAAAGAATTTCTTCTTTAGATCCAATCTAAACCTCTCCTGTTTAAGTTTGAACCCGTTACCCCTTGTCCTGTCACTACAGTCCGTGGGATGTGGACAAGGCTGAGGTACTCAACAACTTCTTTGCTTCAGACTTCATTGACAAGTGCTTTAGCCACACTGCCCAAGTGGCAGAAGGCAAAAGCAGGAACTGGGAGAATGAAGAACTGCCTGCTGTAGGAGATCAGACCTGATGAGATGCATCCGTGGGTGCCGGTGGATGAAATTGCCAAGCAACTATCCATCAGACTGGAGAAGTCATGGCAGTAGGGTGAAGCTCCCTCTGACTGGAAAAAGGGGGTGCTATTTATAAGTAGCCCAGCATGACCCAGCAGTGGGCACTTGCAACCCAGAAACCATCCATATATTGAGCTGCATCAGAAGAAGGAAAACCAGCACTCGGCTCTGAAGCCCCCAACAGGAGGATGTGGATCTGTCAAAAATCCAGAGGAGGCCATGAAGACGATCCAAGTGCTGGAGCACCTCTCAGAGGACAGGCTGAGATTGCTGGGATTGTTCAGCCTGGAGAAGAAAAGACTCTGAGGACACCTTAGATCAACCTTCCAGTATTTAATGAGGCCTACAAGAAACCTGGAGAGGGACTTGGGACAAGGGCCTGTAGGGACAGGCGAAGGGGAATGGCTTGAACCTGCCAGAACAGGGGAGACTGAGCTGAGCTCTCAGGCAGAAGCTGTTCCCTGTGAGGGTGCTGAGGCGCTGGCACAGGGTGCCCAGAGAAGCTGTGGCAGCCCCATCCCTGGCAGTGTTGAAGGCCAGGTTGGACACAGGGGCTTGGAGCAAGCTGCTCCAGTGGAAGGTGTCCCTGCCCGTGGCAAGAGGTTTGGAACTGGATGAGCTTTAAGGTCCCTTCCAATCCAAACCATTCCAGGATTCTATGAATATGTTCCTGGATGTAGAACTTGTCTTTATCCTAATGATGACATCTGTTTGCAATAATGCTTCATGCCAGTAAACGATGTTATTTTAACTAATCTATTGGCGTGGTGATGAAAGTGACAGTAAAATGTTGATATGGAAGCTAATTTCTGTGTTTGGCCTTGAGATCCATCTTCACAGACACAGAGTGAGTGCAGAAACTATTTTTGGCAACATCCTAGCAATCCAGATTTAATTCTGACACTTCTGTGCCTTCTGAAATCCAAGGAAGACATCTGTCTGTGTTTACTGCATATGTTTGTGAAGTGCCATTGAAACAATTTGCATCTGCAGTGCCTTTGGAGATAGAAATGTGATGAGAAGGTCCAGATGAGGAGGAGAGGACTCAAAGCTTGGGTTGTGAGGTAAGAAACAATGGCAACCCTTCAAAATGTGATGTGCTTACTGAAAGCTGAGAATAAGATGTCATTTTGAATGTGTTTCTGTGAACTTTTAACTTTGTTTGGTGTTTTTATGTTGTTCAGGCACAAGGTTTACATGGAATTGTGAGGAACAAGAGTATGGCTCTGCCTGATTCCCAGGGGACTCCCTGCCAAAGGTGTTTGTGGTCGCTGTCTTGGGTGTGCTTCCAGCAGCCTTTTAGATGAATAACTACTAAGTGTTTGTGAGTTATCAGTTAATTTAATACCATTTAGGGTGACCACAGACTCCTCATTGTGTTTTGGAAGCTAGAAGTGCTTATTTAAGCAAAAAGAGCTCTGTAGGCTTTGCTTCTGAGCCACTGTCTTGATATCTTCTGCCAGCAGCTGAGCTTTTTAGTTACTCATAGAGCACTCAGGTTGCAGATTCCTAAAATATATATAAATAAAGAAATAATAGTGTTCCTCATCTGCTGAGCTCATTGTGTGTTAGTGCCCTGCATCAGTGAGAGGGCCAATGGGATGCAGACCTGCCTGTGCTGCCTGCACGGGGCAGTTCCTGGTCCCATGGCACATGTGCCGGTGCAGGCAGCCCCTGCGTGTTGAGGCACACATGGTGCAGAGCCGGCTGCCAGACAGGGCTGTCTGCAGCCTGCCTACAAGGCAGCCATGTGGGAGGAAGGCAGGAGAGCGGTGGAGCAAACTGGCTGATGGCTGTTTCGTTTTGGAGACCGCTTTTTCCAAGCGTCCTAAACACGGGCCTTAATCATCAGCACTTCTGAAGCACTCATCATTCTTGTATCCAGGCAAGGAGCCTTGTTATTACCCTTTGAGAGATACCACATTCCCTCATTTCCTATGGAAGGGGGCCTGCCAGCAGATTCAGTACCGGCACCACTCGGTTTGTTTCAGATTAAAAGTGTCCTCCAGGGAAGATCTGTGTTCATCTTCAGCAGGGTCTCAACACAGTCAAAGGGATAAACTCTTGCACTGGGCCACTGATGGTTACCTTCACGGAATGCATTGGTGCTCACCTACACTGGATGCACTGCTTTGCCTTTGCTAAGAGGAGAAAATACTCTGTGCCTGAATGGAGAAACCCTTCCTCTAGGGCTTCTTGTTACTGTCCTTCACTGACCGCCCTGGAGCTTCCTCTACATGGGGGCAGATTGCAGTCACTTTGGTCCTTGGTTTGGTGGCTGCTCTGGGTGGCACAAGCCTGACTGGCTCCAGTCTAACGATGGAAGAGATACTTGGAACAATGGGAAATGCAAAAATCCCATCTGCAAGGCCTTCAGTGAACGACCAGCTCTGAGCTGCAGCTCCCAGCAATGGAGAGTGCAGGGGGAACCAAAAGGAAAAGCTGTGTTTTCGGCAAGATATAATTTGCCTCTATTTCGGAGTTATGCGATACATGTACCATAACTCCATGTATTCCTTTGAGGGATCCATAAACACTACACGCCATGGCTGTTCGCACAGGGAGAACAAGGGATGTGGCAGTCCAGCTCGTGTATGAAAAGGCCAGTCATGGAGGGCGAAGAAAATGCTGTCTAGATATGATATCACAAGTTATATAATATCATGGCCAAATCTCTGCAGCTGGATATCATCAAATCAAAATTAGAAACTCATTGGAAGCAAAGGACAGTCTTTGCACAGATTGCCTATAAATCTGCAATAACTAGTTCTCCCTGGGCGTAACATCAAAAACATTTTTTAGTGTCTCATTAGTAAGAAAATTTATTGCTCAACTATTGAACTATGTCGATTTTGGAAAACATTGTGTGAATAATTCCAGAGAGCATGTGTTTGATTTGTATTCGTTTGTGCCGCTGAGCAGAAAGAGCGCCTTTCCCCCTACGATGAAATGACACTAATCATGAAATTAAAAGGTGAAGCATGTCTGCAGTTTCAGAACAAGGTAAATGTTTATAAATACGTTAATGCCCTCCCTTTCCCATAAGTCAAACCGAGATTAAGGAGTTCATACCCCGGCTGAGCTTAAAAAAGAAATAGAGAAATAGGAGACCCAATTACAGTTCTGTAGAGGGGAAAAGAACTCCTCCCAGCCCTTATTACTTCTCCTTTGTGCTGCAGTGTGTTCCCCAGCTGCGGCTGTTGCCCAGTTTTGTGGCTCAAATAGCCTGGAAAAAATAAAGATTGAGAAACAGGGGAAAAGTTTAAATCAAAGTCAGCACTGTCTGCATAGGGTGGGTGGAAAGAGTTCACAAGTACCTGTTATGCGGTGGGTTAACACCCACCGGCAGATAGCAGAGTGCTGTCTTTTCTTACAGTTCAGCGGTAGGGAGGGCAGAATAAATGGCTCCGAAGCATGGGTCCATGTGTGCAAAACTCCTTTAAATGCCTGGGTGCTGAGGCAGGTGGTTCTGCACCCAGGCATCTCCTTCAGCTTCATGGGACTGCACCTATGAGTACAGATGAGCAAATAACACCAAGGCATGTTACATATCAGTCACCAATGTTCCCTCAGTATATTGTCCTCTGCAAACAAATTCTTGTCAACAGGCCTGAAAGAGGAAGGAAAACCTCTGAGCAGGAGGATTCAGGATGCAGGTCCCCAGGGTGCAGGGGCAGCAGGATCAGGCATTGGCACTGCAGGTCTGCCATGAAGTCTGGAGCAGCTTTTGGGGTAAGCTCAGATCTGCACCATCCAGAGGCAGAGAGGCTTGGGTTTAGCTGGTGAGCAAAAAGGAGGACAGACAAGTGTGCAATTAAACTGCTCTGCCTTTGGAAATGCAACCAGTTGATTGGTTTTATCTTGCTGTTAGCAGGGGTTCTTCAGTGCCTTTGCTTTGGCCTTGCGTGCTCCCTCCTTGCACAACCATGCTCTGCCAGTGCAAGCTGACAACCAGCTCTTCTATCAAGGAATTTATACAGTGGGAAAATGAAAGAGAAAAGAAGAACCCAAGTTAGAGTGGGTCTGGTCAGGGTTATTCACACCTCAGCGGCAGAGTCAGAAACAAGCTCAGGCTGGGGGATCACAGCCCAATGCCCACCAGGCTATGTTTGTGGGTGTTTGTTTTTTTTTTGGGGGGGGTTCTATTTATTATTATATTTTTTCAAAATTGAAGGATAAAATAAAAGGAATAACTGAATCTACGTAGCATTTGTAGTACAGAATTCCTTTCCATGGATCAGTTCCAGCATTGCCCTGTCAGGGAACTGTAGAAACCACAAGAGACCAGGCATCACTGTGGTAAAGCCCCATTCAGATCTGGAAGCAGCTACTTCCAAGCCCTGCCCTGTAAACTCCTTTACCAGTACCACTGATGCAGATGAAGCCACTGACGATTAGGGAGGACCATGGGGGCAAGCTGAGACCTTCCTAAAGGAGTGTGGGCTGCAGAGATTTCTCAGCCAAGACTTCCCACTTGGCGCTGTTGTTTGGAATGAGGGGTGCCCTCCCCAGCTCCAAGGCATGCACAGGAGAGGGTGTATCCCGGGGGAGGTGAGCTTCTGGCTCCAACAAACCTCCTCAGAGCACCTCTCTGGCTTGCCTACAAAGGCCTCTGAGCTGGGCTCCAGAGGACACCAGCAGCGCTCCCCCGCTCTCTTCCAGCTGTGCTGGGAAATCTCTTTCCTGTTCATGGGAAATGAGAAAATACAGGCACAGCCCTGGCCTTCACTGGAATGAAAGTGAGCACCCCCATGACCCTGCTCTCCCACACCAGGCCCCTCCAGCCTGGCTTTATGGGTGAGAAGGATCAAAGGGCTCCAACTGCTCCCATATGGTAAATGGCCCTATATGTTGTGTATAATTACACACAAGCATCCCCACATCCATGTTCGGTCTCTATTAAGGATCGCTGGGTGACAGCCAGCGCCGCTTTCCAAGGCAAGAACATCTCCAGACGTCATGGCAGTGGCATCACGCTCTCGCACGCACATCCCTGCAGCCATGGGAATGGGGCACCCACATGGCCATGGCATGGATTCTCCTCTTCTGCCCACCATCCTGCTCCACAGAGCAGGAACACTGCAGTGCCAGTGGGCACTTCCTTTGGACACCAAATGAGAGAGGTATTTTTCAGCCACAGGGTGGCATCCGATGGATGGAAATTTAAAGCTGCTCGGGTGAGTTTGAACCTGCCAGTTAAGAGATTAATTTCACTTTTGAAATATAACTCCTCAAAGGGGATGTTTGCTTTGTATTCTTTATTATTCTTATTACCTGGGCATAAATAGGAAGAAAATCAGCTTTCCAGCCACTTATTTTAGGCTGTTATGATCCTTTTGTAGAGCAGACACCTGTGCAATGGATGAATGGGCTCTCACCCCTTTCAGGTATTGGAGCAGCACTGGTTGCAACAGAAACATCATCTTCAGCTGGAAGCTCTGGGAATAGGAGTGCCAGGCCATAAAAACCCATCAGATTTGTTCTGCCTTTCAAGACTGAACTCTCTGGGATGCAATCTGCCCTGCTGGCTGGGGGGAAACAGGTACCTCTCTTCTGGTACCAACATGGAGAGAAAGTGAGGGAGAAATGGATGAAAGAGGTGTGAAGGAGGTCTAAGACTGAAACACATTTGATTGTTTTTCCCTTGTGCACAACTTGGTGTCATAAATTAAGTTGGACTAAGCTGGAAGAGGCAGGAAAATCCAGTTCCTATTTTCGACATCATAGTGAAGCTTCATAATGGCCGCTGGGGGTGCGTGATAGCGTGGGCTCCATGTGTGGGTTCAGCCTGGCCATCCGTTACCTCCAGATCACTTCCTGCTCTTTTCAGGCCAGCACTTATCATGTGAAGGAGTTTATTTTAGCAAAGCAATCTTTCTTGGTGAGGTCCTTCCTGTGGCAGAAGGACACTGCCAGCTGTCATTATGAACCATAGTTGCCAAGCTGCTGCCATCCTTGACCTTCTTCTGGGCTGGAAATGGAGAAGCTCCATCATTCAGCTCAACCTTACTTCATTTCAGGCAGGACATTGTGGCATACGTCACTGCTGGGTGTGTTTCTTGCTAACATGCACCATTGCAAAAGTGGCATTGGAAGGTCTTGGGGTAAACTGGTTTCCAGTATGAAGCTCAGAGGTTGACACAAGGATTCACGTGAACACTCGGGCTGATAAGGCAGCCCAATTTTCATCAATGCAACCATTATGAAACTTGGAGGGGGTTTGATTTTGTTTTTACTGGTGAAATTCCCCCCTCCTATTTCTTCCAGGTATTGTACCTCGGGTCACCTCCTGCAGAAGCTGGGAGCAGATCTTGTTGGGGAATGTTTCTTCAACAAAGTGTTTTCAAACAGAAGATGGACTGGCAAGAGAAAGCCTGTGTCTGCCCAGCTAAGAAGAGAAAGGAACCAGGCTTTCCATCAGGAAGAGTCCTCTGGTTCTCAAAGGAGGCCCTGGAGCCATGACTCCCTCAAGAACTGGGTTGCTCCCCCATTTCTTGAAGGGCATTGTGCAGGTCACTTGATTTGCTGCCAGGCAGGGAGTGGGGGGTATTTTCCTCTTGGCTCCCTACTCTCCCCCATTGTCTGTTTGCTGGCCACTGTGGTTTGGAGGCACAACGCTCAATGGCAATGTTGATACCTGGTTTGCATCCAAGCAGTGTTTTCTTCCCAAGTAATTAGTTTGGGAAGCAAGAAGCCCGCGTTGCTGTGCTTTTTGAGGGATGGCTGGGTTAGGTTACTGCTGGGCTACAGGAGTTATCTGTCTGGGGTAGCTTTTCCCCAGTTGTAGACTTGTCATAGCCTGGGAAAACAAATGCCTTTAGAGAGGCACCCTTTAGAAACAACCAGGGGGACCCCCACCTTTCTCTGCTCAGCAGCCCAAGGGCAGACTTAATTAAAAGTTCCTTCAGAATGTACTCCCTACCGCTCCAAGCTCCTGTGTTTCAAAAACCCTGGTGCTGTGCCAAGGGGGAGCGGGCATATATTAAAGTGACAGGTACAAAGGGGGTTCTTATATTCCTTGTGCTCCCTTCTTCTCTGATCCCTCTGTGCTGAAGTTCCACAATCTAAACATTATTGAAAGTAAAGAATAATGGCCTCTCATCTTCCCTGCCCATCTAACAGACAGATGATGGCTAACTGTTTGCCTGGAATGTTTTCCTGGAAATAGCAGCTTGGTCACACCATGTCTTTGCTGGCAGTGTGTCCCATGGAAAGCTGCCACACTGCATGTGCAAGGACGGCCAGGCTAGGGAGCCTTAATATCTACCAGGTCCTTGTTAGTAGCTGAGATAATCAAAGCCTCCTTGTGTACTGAATATTCCAAGTACTTTTATACCCATTGGCCTTTCCGCTAACAGTGTGGCCCAGGTGCTGCTGGCTGCAGCTTCTGTGGTAACCAGCAACAGAAGCCAATATTGGACTGAGAGACAATGATTTCAGAGAGAAAGGTGGAATCATCACTTTTCCAGCCTATGGAAATGTAATGACAGCCATTGCTAGGCAATAGGAAGAGATAAACATCCTTCCCTGAAGACTGGAGAGAGAGAAGGAGCATGAATTGGAGCACATCAAGTTAATCTAACAGCTTGTCATGGACTAGATTCCCACTTTCACAGTAAGTGGGAGCCTTATTCTGTCAATGTGCTGAGGATTTTATTTCTAGAGATTTATAGCCACAGGTTCTGGAGTGCTCTGTAATTACATGAGTTTACACTTGCAGGGACAAAGGCTGAGTAAATATTTTATTAGGCAATTTTTTATCTTATTGAAACTGAATACACGTGTGATAATTTGCCTGGTGAATGGGGGAAGGAGGGTGAAATATATAAGATAGTTTACACAGAGCCTTGTTTGTGAGCTGCATGCAGCATCAGCACTGCACGCTTGCACAGGTACAGTGAGTGACACCTACAGCCAGCATAAGAGCACATAAGATGTGCCTATCCCGTAGGATAAAAGGGACAGTGGAAACCTCCTGATACATAGCCATTGTCCTGGGACTGATGAATATGTTTGGCCTGGTGGGTACCTGTCATCCACACCAACACAGGCTAAAAGCACCAGAAACATTTCTGTAGGTACTGGTTGGCCTTCAGCTGTCTTTTGATCTGTACTCCATGTGTTTAACTCAATTTACCTTTGTTAGTAGCAGTAAGGAGTCTCCAGGACCACTCACAGGACACAGAGCAGTGGTGGTTCCCCAGGGGTGCTGGTGCTGCTGATACACAGCTTTCCATCACAAGCTCCCATTCATTATAACAGAAATAATACAGGCCACAGCCTTTAAGCAAACTCTCCTATTAGTATAGATTTTTCAGGGTTTCTCTGCTGTGGGATCACCCAGCTAGTGGAGCAGATGTGAACTGAACTCATGACAGGAGTGCTGTACAGTCAAAGGGAGATTTTACAAGAGAAACAATTTTGTAGATGTTGTTGAAATTAAATGGTAGTCATTGTTGGAGAGATTACCATGGGAGTCCTCAGCCCTTTCCTGGCTGGTTTCATCACCAGTTGGCCTCTCTTCCCTCAAACAGCAGCATAGAACTGCCTCTTACAAAACCCAGCCCAAGACTTAGTGTGGTGCCCTCTGGATATGGCCCCTCTTCAGAGTCTGCTGCTTTACTGTTTACTTCATTGGGATGATACAGGGCTGGCTGTTCACAGCAAGGGCACAGCCTTCACGTCTAACTTCATGGCTTATCCAACCTGAACTTGAAGCCGTAGATCAAGTATCTTGCAATGTTATGGATGTGATCCAGGTCCCACTGCAGCCAAAAGCCAGCTGCTGCTTGCATGTACTCTGTATTTATATGGATGTAGCATGGGCAGAATGTGACCCACTTGAGAAGGTGCCTGTTGATTTTATGATGCCTTGCAATGAAGAACAAACTTCCAACAGCTTGCTGATGCACAGGCAATAAACTCCTGTATATGGCAGCTGTATGTGGAACTCAGCTTTGAAACTAAGCTGTTGCTGAAGAAGCATTGGTATAACATTTTTTAGCAGCAAGGCATTTGAGAAACATCCTCACAGGAACGTGTATAATTGATAAAAGGCAAAGCTTCCTATAGCATGTCAGAGATTCGGATTATTATTCTATTCGCAAACAACTGCAGCCTGTTCTGAGTCCCATGGCACAAAATATTCTAAGAATAGTCAAGGAACCTTAGAATTAAATTATAAAATTTGGCAATCATTTGCAAATTCATTAAAGACTCAGATGCCTCCTAATGCATTATTCTTATCTTGATTTTAAATTCTAATTGCATGAAGTTTGGTCCCTCAATAATTAACACGTTGTAGATCCCACCTAATTCACAAACTAATTGTCATTTCCTAGGTCTTAATGTTACTTGCTAATTCTGCCAATGATAAAGAATTTTGTGTCAAAACTCCAGAGTAAGTGACATTCTGCATGCACAGTAATGACAAAACAAGTTAATTTACTGCAAAGTTGCTGAAAGACAGAGCTTTTTTAATTGCATATTTGTTACCTTCATTAAAAGGTAAGTGGCTCTTCAGTTATGTATTTGCCCATTTCTTACACATTAAAAAAGTGCTAATGAACCTGATTAAAATTAATTGAAAAGGTCCAAGATCTGCAAAGAGATCCTAACATCAACAGACTTCTAATTACTGCTGAAAGATGGACTTAAATTGGGGTTTAGCAGGAGATAGAAATTCATTTTCTAGCTCTGTTGCAAGGAACAATAAGGGGAATGTAAAAGCGATCCCAGAACTGAAAATGCCAAGTGTCTGGACACTATTTCCTCTCACTCCTCTCTGCTGATAACTGTTCTTCCTGCCCTCCATCCCCTGTGCAGGGCAGGCTGTGTTACAGCTGTACAGAGAAGAACAGGCGCTTGCGTGAAAAGCAGTTGTGGGGGAACTCCAGACTTCCCAGCCTGTTTGCTTTAACAGACAAGGATGTGAGGTCTCGGAGAAAAGCTGACTTTTAGGCAGGGTAAGAGAAATGCCCAGTAGAAGAGGGGATGCAGGAGTGAGAAGGTGAGCCTGAAATTGAGGTGCTATGAGGAGAAGGAGGGAGAGATGCAGGAGGGGTCTGGTTGCTTTGCTCTAGCAACAGACAGGGAATGATATTAATGGGAAGGTCTGAACACTGAGGAAAATGGGCTGTGCTGGAAGTCTTGTTTTATCTCCCCTGGGCTTTCCTGGAAGTTGTCCTAGTGCTTATGGTCATCCAGGACACTGAGAGAGAACAAACCCTGCCTCTGTCCTTATGTATACTGCCAAGGTGAGAAATACAGCTGACTCCCATAGTCAAGGCACTGTTCAGAAGCCTCTCTGGCTATCTGGCACATTTTTTCCCTGCTATTTGTGTGTTTTCAATAGTCACAAACCCCACAGACCTACAAAAAGGAGCTCACTCCTCGCTATGCTCATCACCAGTAGCATATATGCCCAGGGTATGTTGATGCATTTATAAGCAAGAACAGAGAGTTGCCTTAGGCAACAGACTCTCACAAACTTAACAGGCCACTTTGACCATTTACAATTGTCCCTTTTCTTCTGTGCTCCCCCACTATGCATTGCCATTATTCTTATTAGAACTATTTCCTTTATCTCTATTAATAGCATTCACCACTTATCTTGCTACCACTATATAAATGTAAAAGAAGAATCATATGAGCTATTCTAATATTTTTTGTTTTGATTGAATTTAAATTGCTGAATGAAAAAAAATATAGCTTCTTCTAGTAATTCTGCTGTAACTAACTCAGTTTGATATTGGTTCTATTAGCCTTCTAATAGCATGAAAGCTAAAAAATTAAATCGTTCCACTTCCACATTCCTAATTATGTGCAATTAAAATCTTTACATACCCCAAAGTCTTATATGAAGCCCTGAACCCTTCAACTGTCACTCTTCATTATCTCCAAGCCCAACAATTTTACAGTGACACATTGTACACAATGAGATGTGCTAAAGAGGAAATATTATATTTTACTGATGTATGTGTCCTTTTAATTTCTCTGAATTAGCTTTTTGAAATGGATGCTAATTGTTTTCTTTGAAAGGAGTCGCCACAGATATGTGATTCCTCCATGCCTGTTGCTCTTCAAAAAAAATACAGTTTAATTGCAGGAAACAGGAATTTCTCTCTGGATTTTATATATATAAAAAAATAATCAGCTGCATATCAAAGGAGTGAATCTTAATCCAACTTTCTGATTGCACGTTAAAAAGAAACCTTCAGTGTTTGTGACCAGCCCAGAGTATTTGGCCACTTTTGATGTTTCCCCTTTTCATTTATTCGTGAGGAGAGGGGAATAATTAAAACAGGACGTTTGGCAAAACCAGTGAGCACACAAAAAAATATTTCCATATGAACTTCCAGCTTCAGCCCACGATAGTCTACGAGACACGTTACAGCAGGATTGTCCATATGGCAAGTGCTCATGTAACTCTGAAACCATAGACCTGGTCGAGACTTGGGATCCTGCCATCAGTGGCTGACAGCTGTTACTGCTGCATAAATGCTAAGTGTGGATCAGACAAGTGTGGCAGCTAAGAAAGGCTGAGTTAGGCCTGATCCTGGGTGTGATGAAGGCCACTGATAAGGTTTGCTCACAGAGTGAGTGACAGATCCACTCTGGATCTCCAGGGGAAGGTGAGGTGAGTTGCCACACTCCCATGTGGTTATGCAGGAGAAACCTGAGCTGCAACACAGAAACATCCTTCTTGATTGAATAGCAGGTTGCTCGGCACGTGTTAGAGAGAAGGCTCTTGTGATGGAGAAGGGAGGGTTTGGTCTGTGGTTTCCTGCAGGCTGATCACCCACTAACTTTAACATTTAGTCTTTGCTGCAATGCTGCAGGAAGCTCTATTTTTCATCCTAAATTTCATAAAAGGCTAATTTGACTTACCTGTTATTCATTACAAGGAAATATTACAGAGAAGTCACAATACACCATGCATATCAAAAGGTCTCAATCAGTCTGAGCTGCTCTCCTTTGTCTCGCAAATCTTCAAAGGAACTCATGGGGTTTAATCATCACATCCTGCTCTAGTTCACAGCTTGGAGGATCCTGCTGTTGAAAGACATCTTCTCTCCATATCTAGCTTGGAAATTCCCCACTGACTCTAATGAAGCTCCACATTCCTGTCTGCAACATTACTAAGTTTGTTCAATTTTTTCAGTGCAGCTTCTGACTTCCTATGCACTCGTGCGCTGGTGTCGGGATGACAAGAAGGGCTCCATTCCCAGTCAATGTAATCCTATATTACTCACTGTAAATAGCTGTCTCCAGTTTCCTACAAATACTTCTTATCTGTGAAGATTAAATATATTTTGTGTATCTTTTGATACCTGCAGTCATGTTTTAGCTCCTTGCATGGACAAAAAGACTTCCAAAATGTGTCTGGTTTGTGCTTGTCCATATAAACCTCTTGAAAATGAACCCTAGTTTTGCTCTGTCTCCTCTTGGAGTTTCACCTTTGCATTTCCTGGAGCCTGTGGTTTATGAATTGCTTTACTATGACTTTGTCTTGTTTTCGCTCCAGAGCTGTGGTCTTTGCTTACATTCTCTGAATGGCTAAGCCCATTTGTTTCTTTTTAAACTTCTGTCAGCTTAAACTTCCATCAGCCCTCTTCTCTGCCTGGGGTCTCTGATCCCCGCTCAGTCCCTATCTCAAATGAGGGATTTCATGAGGATCAACTTAAATTCTCAGATTGAGTAAGATGAATAATTAAAATTAAACTTCTGCCTCTATTTTGCTATTTCTCACCTAATGTGAGGATCATCGCCTATTTCTCATCTGAAAACACAATTTAAAAGCTAGTTTAGTTCATTGATGTTTTTGGTAGCTCCACCTGCACAGGTTTCTTTCTTGAATGTTTCACTGAGGCCTGTGGACACTTTGGATGGGGAAAGCTGCATACAGAGCTTGGTTCCATACTCCCCATATGCTCTCAGGGCATACTTAATAGCATGGTAGAAGGACAGGGAGAGACACACACAGTGTTCCGCAGAGGCAATCTTGTCAGAAATTAATAAAACCTTAATAAAATTTATAGACTTAATAAAAGTTGTTTTCCTTTTCCCAGATTTCCTCATCCTGCCAGAAAATTACAGCCAATAGCTATGAGCAGATGAATCTTCTGAAACAGATAGGACACATTCAGCAGAATCATAGCATGGGGTGAGGGCTGGGGAGTGCCAGTGCTCGTGCATCAGTGAAGCAGAAGATGCCACTGACATCTAAAAGGGGCCAAGGGACCAAACTGGGCCACCAAGTGTGAGCTTGAACAGCCACAAGCTGTTCTATCAACGTGCCCTGATTGCCCATTCTGAGCACAGGGGACACAAAGCCACCACCCAGCAGAGAAATTCTTCGAGGGTGGCTGCACAAGGAGTGATCTTGTGGTGTTTTCTTTTCCTCAGGGGCTTCATGAAGGTTTCTGTGTGGAAGACTCACTGGCTCTGCTTATATCGTTATCTAATATAAATAAGTTGATTAAGTGGCTTGTTTAAATTGCATTTATCACATCCCATCCTCGTTGGAAAACCCTCTTCAAAAATCTAAGTGGCTGGAGCATTTGCGGAGAAGTGTTATACTCACAGGAGTGATAATGAGTTAGGTGCAGCTGGGAATCAGGTATATGAGAATCACTGAACACTTGGCAAAGGCTGTTATTCCCTTTCTCCCCCTCTTTTCCTTCTCATCATTAAAAATAAATCAAGAAAGCTATTTGTACACCACCAACAGAAGCTTGTTTGTTTTGGTTTGCTTTTTACAGGGTTCCTTCAGATTACTAATTTATTTTCTGCCTTATTAATTTATTAATAAGTCTTATTAATTTTCAGTCCTTATTAATTCATTTTTCTTCTTATTTAACTCACTGAGGAGTATCTGCCAACATTTGTTCACGTCATTCCTATCCGGGTGTCTTTGACCCTGTGCCTCCAGCACAGAAACCACAAGCAGTGCTGTGGAAGGCTTTCCTCAGATGTCACATACATATTTTTCTGTATTTTGGTCCATTTTTTCCACTTTCTGGCTACTGCAATGGCCTTAAGCAAGTGGAAAACAGCACAGCCTCCTTGTATAGAATTTCCCAGGACAAGCTTGTTTGCTGGGTAGGATGCAGCTTCAATGCTGCTCCCAGCTCTCCTCCCTCCCATAGTCCCAGATGAGTGGAGGCCAGAGGCATCGAAAGCATTGAACATTCAGATTCCCTTGGGCTGCAGGGACATCCCCTGGCTCATTGTCCAATGTAGAAGATAAATGAGAGCAGACTCTGGTGGTCTTCTGAAATGCTCTTGCCCAAAGAAGGGGATGAATTCGTTTCCAGCGGCCCCAGAATCCTTGGAATAACGTTAACAAGAATAACGATTCGTCTTGCAGATCCACTGGTTCACATGGGTGGTGAGAAAGATGAAGGATGAGTTCTTTGTAAGCCTGTCATTGCTGAGTTTTAACCACCTGGTGTAGGAATAGCTGTTTCATGAGTCATGTCCACTGCACACGAATCGTCACAGCAACTACAGTTAATGGGTTACACAAGCGCTATTGTCAATGGATTACTCAAGTGCCGTTCAGTACCTTGTCTTTTCATGTGGGTTCTTCCTTTCTTTCCTGCATTTTCATTTTGGAAAGATTAAGATGGAAATAGAGGAAAGAAATAATAACAGCATAAAAAATCTGCTTTGTGCTTCCTATTTCTTATTACTGCTAGTCACTCTGATTATATCATCAGCTAAGTGAAGTCTAATTGCACGGCAAATAGCTCGGATGGCAGCTCTGTTGCTGTACTCCTAATTCAACAAATAACATTTATTTTCCCCTCACATTGGTAACAAGATGTCAGATAAATTTCTGCTGTGAAAAAGACTATTATATTAGTTAAATATATCCCAGACGAAAGCAATATATTTGGACAATATTTCTGCTTGACTAACAAAGAAATGATACTGCAGGCTTAAGAAATCAGCTCAAGAGTTCCTAGAAATGCTTTGGGCTTTCGCAAGGTCAGCCTAAAATCTGTCAAGCATATTTTCTTATAGTGGCATCACTGCCACACTATTGTGTTGAAGCATGCAAGACTTGGGGGGACAGGCATCCAGGATTCACATTCATTACAATAAACAACTAAACCATTACAGAGACCTGGGTGGACCAGAGAATACTGACAATTGTCAGCATAAACAAAAGTGCTGTGTAAAGCTGTAGTAGCTGTGTAGTTGTAGCCCAACTCTGCCATAGGCTGAGCAAAGGGAAGTGAGACAAGCTGAAGATGCTCACCTTTAGGACTCATAGCCCTCCTCTGCAGTCTGCAGTGAGCCTGGCTGCAAGCGTCATGTACTGCTTCTAGGCACTGAGGCAGTTACTGTTTTGCCCTGGAGATATTCCAGGAAATGAAGTCCCAACCCACTTCATGGTTTACAGGTTACCTTCAGTTCTGTCCAAAAGCTCGAAGTTTGCACATCTCAAAATGCCTTCCCCAGTGTTTTACTCTGGTCATCCATCTAACATGGGATGTGGACTTGGAGCAAGTGCCTGAATGGCTGGCCCCAGGATATATTGAGATGTTGAGTATGCAAGAAGTATCTGATGGTGACAGCTATGGTCAACTGCATTGTGGAGGGAACGCTAAACTTGTCTCATCAGGACTGCTTGGAAAAGCAGGGCTCTTAGAAATAACCCCTAACAACAGAGCTGCATGACCTAAAGTTTTTAGGGATAGTCAGGATATTCCCTTCTGGAACAGTACTGGTAACCGTTTGGTGATTGAGCTGAGCCACTTCTGTTAGTCCCAAAAGAAAAGATACATTTCAATCCTTGGCTTTAAAGGAATGAGGTTTAATATTTTAAACAAATCGCCATTTTGAAAGAAAAAAGTTTTTAAAAGGTATTTTTTTAGTAAAGTTGGGGTTTTTTTGGGTTTTTTTTTCTTTGTTTTTTTGTGGTTTTTTTTTTTTTTGTTTTTTTTTTTTTTTTTGGTTTTTTTTTATTTGTTTTTTTGTTTTTTTTTTTTTTTTTGGTTTTTTTTTATTTGTTTTTTTGTTTTTTTTTTTTTTTTTGGTTTTTTTTTATTTGTTTTTTTGTTTTTTTTTTTTTTTTTGGTTTTTTTTTTTTTTTTCTGGAATGTCACCGAGTCTAATGCAAAATCACCTCTATTTTGTGTTTTCTCAGGCCTTCCAGTTTACTCTCTGTTGTAAAAAACTAACAAAGGGCCTTGATAAAAGTTGTAATGGGGAGTTCCTGTTGTTTTCCCCTAAGAAAAGAGTAAATCAGGTGGAAAACCCTAAGGAGAGAGATGGGCGCTGCCCTGGGGAGATCCTGACCCTGCTCTGAGAAGCTGTTTCCAAAACACAGGTAAACAGGCAGAGAAATGAAGCGAGAGTGCAGCAGAGCAGATGCTGTGTAGGAGAAGGTGAGAGTCACCAGGCAGGTGGAGTGGGATCTCTGACACGTTTCAAACCAATCTGGTACTGAAAGTCAGCAGAGAGCTCTGTGTAGCTGCAGGAAGGCTCCAGACCTTTAGATTTTGAAATGAAGTGTTTGTAGATCGCTGAAGATCCAAATTATGCCAAAATTATGTTATTATAGTGTAATCATCTTGTTAGCTGCTTCGAACATTTTCTTCATTATCACTTCATTCATACTTATGATGATGAACAGATGGTACCAATGTCATAACGCAGCATAAATCGCTCCCAAATGTTGTTTGAAAACACAGTTGGAAGGTGGTAGGGACATCTTCCTGCTGCTGAGCCTGATTCACTCCCCTTGCTGCAAGAGGAATTACAGAAACCTGCTTTGCACTTACCCTGTGTGCTAGCTGCTGGCACCAAAACACAGCAACAGAAGTCATTTATACTAAGAACAGAGTAGATATATTTGTCAGCCCCACATGTCCAGAAGATCATGTTCTGGCTAAAGGAGAAGTCACTGTTGGTATCTGTACCTACACCTTACCCTCTTAGAGCAGGAGTCAGCAAGGGAAATGCTGTGTAAAGCAGCTTGCTCTGCTGTGGCCATCCTGCACTGGAGTAAAATCCTCAGTAGCCAAAGGAATGGTACAACTGGAAGTCATCCACTGCAGCTTTAGCTGGCACCAGTGCCTGAGAACAGGCCATTGGGAGTATGTCCCAGATGCTCCCTGTGCCTACAGCCCAGCTCATGGTTTACAAGGTGAATCCAAAGTCAGCATCCGATTCAGATGTGTCCTTTTAAACAAGATCAGTGATTCCTGAGGTATCCCACAGAGCTCTATGAGCACACCAGTCCTCTCTCCAGCAGCAGACAGACAACCCCAGTGCTCAGGTTGTTTGTGAGTTCTCCCTCTCATTGCTCCTGTCCCTGGTTCAGGCACCACAGCAATCAACAAAAGGACCAAGTGTGCTCAGAGCAAACACACTGCAATATTACTCAGAATGAGAACAAACACAGTCCAGACCCCAATCCCCAAATCCAGGAGACACAGGTGGAGTTAAAATGCAGAGCACCTAAGCAAGCAAAGATGCACGCACACAGAGAGAACCCCCATGAAAACAAACCAACAGCTTCCATAAGGCTACTCATCCCTGTTTAAAAAGGAGATACAAAAAAATCAGGACAAATAAAGACCAAAAAAGGGAAAACTTCTACAAACCTCATTTTCCATACTCCTCCTCAACTCTACCTCTCTTCCCCACTCCCAAGCTGCACCAAACATGGAGCTGAACCTTTGATTTCCAGATACAATCAGCCTTAGTCAGGCCAAAAGAGCAACTTGTTCTCTACCTGCAGCACAAGGAGGGTGCTTAGGTTGTTACAAGTGTTTACATGTCTAATTCCTCTTGATTCCCCTTCACAAATCTGGTTCTAGCTCTTGGAAGAAATTCCTCCCATAAATCCCGCTAGCCACTAGAGGGGAATGTATAATGCAGTGAGAAGGGAGAGGGTGACACCACATTAAAGTTGCAGCCGGTTTGCTCACTCAGATGAAGAAAGCATTTAGTGTCGTGTTGGATCTTTACAGTTGGATCTTTACAGTACAGTTTTAGGAGCTAATTTAGCATTCATTAGGTGCCTGGCTATTTTACTGTCTTCTGTCATGTTGATTTCTCTCACCTTCTGCAGTTTAGAGTAGTTTATGTTAAAGTCGTGGACTCTTCAGGTGAAAATAGATCCTTATAGACACTTAATTTGATGCTCAATGCCCTCATAAGCCCATAAATCACGCATTTGAGAATGTGATCTCCACTGAAACAGTCTCCCATTCAAAATTGTTTAGGGAGCATAACAAGTACAACATTTCTATCCCAGGAGGAATGTTGACATTTCAGCCTTTCTCTCCATTTAAAACAGGATTAAAAACTAAGATTCAGATTTCTCTGTGTGTGTGTGTGTGTGCGGAATGAAGATTACACATTAATTCCAGTTAGGAAATGACAAACTGATCCATTTGTATGTTCCATTAACAGAATGGAACTTCCACCAAGTTTGAAATTGATGGGGTTTTCAACTTCAGATGCTGATAGGACAACCCTCAAATTCCTGCATCAGAATTGTGTTTCTCTGACGCACGTGGGAGCCAGGCACTGCCTCACTGGAGCTGGGATCTGCTCTGCCCTATAGCCACAGCTGGTATCATACCCCCAAGGTCCCATAATTGCTTGATGTTACATCAGTCCAGGTCGGGAAAAAATCAGCACATTGGCTTACAGACCACTTGGGAATCAGGACAATGAGGTCCTGCATGGCTTGGTGAAGCATATAATAAGAGCTTGCCATTCTCCTTCCCATGCTAACTACTCCACGTGAAACCTGTGTCCTGGGCCACATGGTGGGAGAGTAGCTATGAACATCAGGGCTGGGGATCCAAGCAGTCTGTGACACAAGGAGCTGAACTCCTAGTGCCATGTGGCAAAGGATCAAAGGGAAATTCACTCCAGAGCAAAACTCAAAGCAATCACCAAGTGATTCAAAATGTGTTTCAAGTCAAATGAAACAGTTAATTCAATTTTCATGTGCAAATTGCAAATATTCAGTGAAACAAAAACTTTCCAATAGAAAATTCTGAGCTGGCAGTAACTGCATTTTTATTGGGAAAAATTATTCTTTTTAAAAAATTTTATTTATCATCCTGATAAAAGATCCCAAATCAGCTCTGGATATTTGCATCAGAGATTTACATTTCAAATATGTCTTGTTCCTGAGCCAAATTTCTGGCAGATAGGAATTAGCAGATGCAAGTCAATAGAGCCACAGAGATTGACAAAACAAAAAGGAAAATGCATCTCTACATTTTCATATGCCCTCTCCTGATAGCATATAGATGGATGCCGAATTAAACTACCTGTTCTGCAAAGAGGCTTTCATCAGAACACTAGAAGGTCACACTACCCCTTCACTGCTCTCTCTCCAACCTGTGAATATCTTCATGAATAGCCTTCAGAAGACGTGCAGCTTCCATGTGTTGCTGGAGTTGACCCTTACCTACAACCCTCCTAGACAGAGACCCAAGTTTCACCTATGGCAGCCACTAACTCCTTCAGTCAAGTTGCTGTGGGCATGATGCTGAAGAGACCTGGCTTATTTTCACCAGTGATACCTCTGTCCTAACAAACTTTGCAATGTAAATAAAGGTCAATGTTTGACTTTGGACCCACTGCTTTTATATTCAGAGAACATTTTGTGAGGAGATCAAAGCAGAAGTTTCAGATGTTTCTCCCAGTAAAGTCAGCTGAAAACTATGCAGTGCAATCTGCTGTATTTTAGGTAGATCTTCTGCTGGGGGCTGGTGAGGCCATTCCTGCATTTGATGACTAGCCTCAAATTTAGACTGATGCTCTTCATTCATATTCTGCTGATGCCAAGGATGCACAATTAGAATTTGATGCAACAGCAAACATACACTTCACTAAAATTATCACATTTGGTGTGATTCCCATAATAAAAGAATGAGCCAGTACGGGGAGCCTCTTTCAATTTACACAGAGAGACTTGGGGTCTCCTGACACTCAGAGCAGAGCCAATGTTTCTGAGTAAACTTTGTCAGGAAAACAGATTAAAAACTCCAGAGGTTTAGCTAAATCTTATACAGGAAAACACCTTGTTACCGGTCTGATTTGGAATCATAATCCAGTGCCAGTGAACAATACATATTAAATGGTGGTGTATATGTTTGGAACGAAATTTACATGATGATTTATTCTTTATCTGAAATACACTAAATTAGCTGCTCTCTTCTGGTTATTATTATTGTGACTAGCTGTGCAATAGTTGCTACAATCAAGTCTTGATGGCTCATTAATGACTCATTTACTGAAAACAGGATTCCCAATATGTATATTCTTTTGGTTGGACACATTAGCCTTGTTATATTGATAGGGCTCTGACTGGCATTTTGTCACATCTAGAATTAGGTTTCAGGGTTTTTGAAATAGGACATACAAGCTCCCCTGTTCAATTGCTTGCTAAGAAAGCAGGAAGGTATTTCATTAAAATCAACTCTTTCTCAAAAACCTGCTCTAAAATCTACCTGTTCTGTTTGTGATAATTTATAGAAGATGAGTATAAAAAGAGGAAAAAAACTATCTGAGATATTCTTTTCTAGCATTGCCCAAGTACTTCAAACTTAAACAGGAGAGGTTTAGATTGGATCTAAGGAAGAAATTCTTTCCTGTTAGGGTGGTGAGGCACTGGAATGGGTTGCCCGAGGAAGTTGTGAGTGCTCCATCCCTGGCAGTGTTCAAGGCCAGGTTGGACGAAGCCTTGGGCAACATGGTTTAGTGTGGGGTGTCCCTGNCACTGGAATGGGTTGCCAAAGGAAGTTGTGAGTGCTCCATCCCTGGCAGTGTTCAAGGCCAGGTTGGACGAAGCCTTGGGCAACATGGTTTAGTGTGGGGTGTCCCTGTTTATGGTAGGGGGTGTTGGAACTGGATGATGTTAAGGTCCTTTCCAACCCTAACTATTCTATGATTCTATGATTACTATTTGCAAGTTGCATGAGAGGCTGTGGCTGCCCCATCCCTGGCAGTGTTCAAGGCCAGGTTGAACGGGGCTTGGAGCAACCTGTTTTAATGGAAGGTGTCCCTGCCTGCGGCAGGGGGTTGGAACTGGATGAGCTTTAAGGTCCCTTCCAACACAAACCAGTCTGGGATTCTATGATCCCTTAGAAATGGGAGTGCTGTTAGCAGTCTGAAACTAAATGGGATGTGTGCCTGCTATCCTGAAGATCAATTACCCTGTTCATTTTCCATAGCCAAAAGAGAAAGCCACATTTCTGATACATTACTACCTAGACTTGCTGCTGAATTTTCTGCCTTCCCCTAAACCCTGTCGTCTCCTCCATCCCAGCACTCCTTGCTTTCTGTCCCAAAAAAGGGTTAGTCTCCTGACCATGCTTCGGGGAGTCAGTATTCATCCATACAGCCTGTGCATCCCCACACACCTTACCTGAAGTGGATTACTATGTGCGAATTTTGTGTGGCTGAAAGTGAATATCTAAGCCATATTCCCTTTCACCTCAATCTAGGAAAAAAACCCCAAACCCAGCCAGATTCTTGCATAGTGCTCTGCAGGGATTACTTTACCTTTTTAGAACATAATTTAATTTTACCTTTGACAAAATGTTACTGGTTTTGACAGTGAACCTTTCCAGTCGGCTTGTTCCATATATTTCAATATCCTGTTACCTCTGGTAGAGAAGAGCTAAAATGTCAGGCCAGATACTGATGTGGAAAGAGGTTGTTTTCTTTTAATTTGCTTAAAAACCAGAAATAATTACCTCTATCAGCAGCAACACAACTTACTGAGCAGTCAGTAGTAGCTAGCTAAGAAAAACATTGGAATATCAAAATATACAGCCCACTACCATACACTGCCTGCCCATTCTTTACCCAGAAAAATGCGGGTTTCTTATGAGGAGCTCTGTCTTCCTTCCACTCCAAGTCAATGTGTTAATAATGGGTGACAAAACCTGATTACTGTGAAGCACTTGTCCCCCACGTTGGTATGTTTTTTGTTGCCTTCAAGTTTTCCACCCTCAAATAAGCAGGGTTAAATGGAGGTTTGAGGCAGTTGCATCAAGAGGGTTGTGGAAGGAGTAGATCTTAATGTACAGCTGATGACAATCTTGGCTCATTCTTTGGAAGCAATATGATCTGGACAGGCTGAAGTTACTATTGTACAGGCAGGTAGCAATCAATTTAAGTCAGATTCATAATGCTCATTGTTTCATATGAAGCAACAGGAAAAAAAGCCCATATGGTTTCCCAAATAAGTTGTTAGGATGTTTCACAGATGGTGTTAGAAAGAGGACATTGAAATCATTTGCCTAATGCGATTTCATTACTAGTAAATTTACAAACATCACATCTCAATTTACTCCTGCCTCTCAGACACAACCCTTCATTTAGTTATTTGAAACTAGTTTATTCAAGTATGCAGTGACTCTGGGACATTTACACAGCACTGTCAGATGCTATCTGCAAAATAAGTAGTACATTTTCAGGCTCTGGAAGCAATTTTTGATGACACCCTTAAATCAACTTCATGGTCAGTTTTCTCATTTTGAGCAAGAACTGGGATTCCATTGTGATAACTGAAGGCTGCATGTTACTTGATCTACGGTAATGTAGAATAATTACTAGCCCATTGCTCTTCATTACACTACTGTAATAGGCAGCAGGTCAGTGTTTGAGCTACAGCTACTCTGAAAATTGAGCTGACACTGATACTATGGTAGAAGTGATAGCAAAAGGCTCTCATGCAAATTGTTGAAATTAGCTTCCACTCAATGGGTTTTGAAATGCAATACATGGCTGTGATCAGGACACCTGGTTTTGACTAACTCTTTTTTTTTTCCCCTTGGATACAAGGGGATGGCCATGAAATAAATTAATTGTTCAATGCAATATGCCTTGTGAAAGGTCACTGAAATGTCAGAGGATTCTAAATACCATGGAACTGCTGGACTCTGGCTAAGGACATGTCACTGAAGGCTATCTGATGGTTTTATTTAGATGATTCTCACAATCATTTGCAAGCATCCTTCTCCTATATTCGCAGGATATTTCAATGCAAAAGACACCCCCTCTTTTTACCAATGCACTTAATTTATCAAGCCTTCAGACGAGGGCAGGAGGCAGAGGGTATGAATAACGAGGTGTTTTCCTTTAACAGCTAGTTGGAATCCCTGAATTCAACTAACTGCTGTGCTGAAGGATCCCCCATGCAGTCAGTCTTTTAGGGAGGCACAAGATGATCCTCACTTCAAGTCAGAACCTTGCTATGAGGTCTCCAAAGAGCAGCCGGGCTAACATGCCAGCGGTGTGTTTGAAACACTTCTTACTTGTATTCAAGAATAGATGCAAATGTTTTTAAGGAAAACTGAGTATTTTCCCTTTGAAACATTCATTTAGTCCTACCTCTAGAGTAAAGCAAAGTGATTTATAGAAACACCCATACACACTGCCCTCACAGTTCCTCTGTAGAGGTTTTCTGCACTGAAGCCTGCCTTCAGCGTGTCTCCAACAGTAACCATTCAGTACCTCCACCCTGTGACACAATGAGTCCCCTCTGTCCCTGAACACCCTTGGAACAAGTCAAGGGATCCCCAGCAGGCACCTTCCTTCCTTCTGAGCTAAGACACCGCATTAACTGCTCTGGTTTTGCCTCTAGCATTTACTGTGATTTTGGCAGGCCTCTTTTTCCTCGAAAGATGCCCAAGCTGGAAAGGAGCCCTTAGACACCTGCCAACACGTATTTACCTAATAACCATGCTGCTTTTTATATGACCTGGAATCATTTTAACTTATGCCTTTGCTGGAAATATTCTCTTGACATTCGCATTTACTAGCTTCAATACATACACAAAAGGATATTGTGAGAGTACGCACAGACATGTGAAATCTTACTCCATTAATGCACTGTGACTGCCTACAGATTGTGCAGTTTTGTCTGTAGCTATCTTCTCTAGCCTCCTGGGGGATTATTGCTAGAATTGACTACCACTGTTTGTTTGAACTACTTATAAATTAATAAAAAATCAATACCTGTTTGGAAATGCCAGCTAATCACAAGTAGCTTTGTACAAATTAAAGCAGGGATATAAGAAGAAAGTAAACGGACAATGTCTGTGAGGGTGAAAAAGTCAACACTCAAAGTTCATCTGCTACCTGAATGATTCCAGATACATTTAGCCTGCCCCTATGCTTTTGTTATTCATGAGAGATGGAGGAAGTGCAGGAAAGCAAAGCAAACATAGCTCATGCTGTATGGGCAAGGAATACAAAGAGCCACTGAGCCAAGAGAACAGGAACTGTATCAAACAGAACTGGAATGTTGGGAAAATCATCATCTGGATTTAAAAATGAAATAAAAATTCCCCAGGTTTCTGGATTAGTATCTGGGAAGGAAGTGTCTGTTGGATCCAGACTCATTACTTTTCTGCCTTGGGAAACACTTTACCAGTTTACCTTTGGTAATTATCATTTAGCTATGTTAGCCAAAAGCATCCATAAGGTGGGATTCACAGTTACTATACTACAGTTATTAGAAGGTTCACATATTTCACCCTGAAGGTACATAGGTATCTGTGAGGCTTGAAAGCATCTATTTTCCTGTGTATAATGCAATTCTTTGTGAAGGGCTATTCTCTAGTGATATCATGTTCAAAGAACGATAACCAGACTGAAAATGGAAATGCAGCATATCATCAGTTAGTAATCAAGCTTTGCTTCACCTAATTCGATGAGATCCCATGGAGCTGTCAGTACATTTGCTGGAAAGGTTAAGTTGTATGCAGCTAAATCAACAGGGCTCAGGGTGAGGAAGCAAGCTGGGACCTATGGATCACATAGACTTCATGCAGCTGGGATCGACTGGCCCCAGGGAATAGCAGATCAACTGGGAGATGAAGGAAATCAACTGCTAAGAGATCCTATCCCTTTTATGCTTAAGCCAGATTGGCTGTTCTCCTCCTCAAGCTGGTTTGCTATTTATCAGTGATACCAACAGTAACTGTTGCTGTAAGAAGCAGTGGGGACTTGCTGTCTAAAATACCGGTGTATCTTTATTGGGGGGTGCTGATGGATCAGGAGGGTAAAGCCAAGCGGCTCTGTATTGACACCCTCTGTGTCTGAAAAAAACCCACCATTTCCTACCTTGAGTTTTGTGAGGTTTCTGTTTGGCAAAAGCATTTTCCCTCCCACCCCCATTTCATGCTCTGTTTTTTCTTCATTTCCCCAGACAAGGCTTGTACTCTTTTATTAACATTGTGTACTTTGAAAATCCTTCAGATAGGTTTTTGTGGGGGTTTTGTGTCTTTTGTGTGTGTTTGCATAATGATAAAACACAGCCTGAACTGCTCTGGGAGCTGTTATCCAAGACATGCATGAAACTTCAGTTCACCTACTTTAGCTGTGAAAAGCGGTTGCAGAAGCAGCTTCCAGCATCCACATATGACCTGTAAACACATCCAGAAAGCTTGCTTTTGGATAAATTGTTTTATCCAAAAGAAATGTACTCCTTTTTCTCACAGCAGCCATCTCTTCAGTGTGTTTGTTCTCATTTCAAATTACCAATTGAGCATTTCATCTAAAATATGAGGGACATTACTAAGGTATTAGTACTTAAGCTGCTTTGTTAATTACTGCCAGGGTCCTCTTTTTCCTGCCTGTCAGTTCAGCAGCAGCACTGGTGCCAAATGGCTCTCCACCACTGCATCAGCAGCTTGTGTTCACATAAAAATCTCTGCTGTCTGAGATACTCAGGTGCCCTTCTGACTGCTGCACAGGTAGAAGACCGGCCAAGCTCACCAACACATGGCCACACAACAGAGCATCCTCTCCAGGCCAAACTCACCACTTGTTCATCACCGACAAGTTGTGACCATCCATGCCACCGTTCTCATGCCTTCTCTAGATCTACACATGTCCCTTGACGTAAGGGGACTCTACCTTTACACCATTCTCAAGCTTTGTGTACATCCTGAATCTAGACTGCATTTCCTGTGTTGTTCTCTATTTCTTCCCTCATAATACCCAGCTTTCTGTTTTTTTTGACAGTAGTCTGGCATTAAGCTGATATTTCCACTAGCTACTCATTATAACGCTAACACTGTTTCTCATGCCTGCAGACAACCCGGACTTCATTTAAGTGTATGCAAAATTAAGAATTTTTCCATTTCACCACATTGCATTTCCCTACATTGAATCTCAACATTTTCTTGCCCTATCACTTTTCTATTGATAAGGTCCTTCTGCAGCTTTTCAGAATCAGCTTGCGTCTTCGGTATCCCAAAGAGCCGAAGCACTCCCAGCAGATTTCACCAAAACAGAATTGCTTATTTGTAGCTAATGATGATGGAAGGGTCACTTCTAGATGCTATGGGAACCAAGGAGGCCCCTGGAATTTGATTCAGCAGCCCTGACGACACATGTGGCTCCATCAAGTCCTGAAGGTTGTCCATACGTGCCACACATTTGCTAGGGTATCCATATATAAGAGGATGGGAACTTTGCATGGTGCTGCAATATCCAGTATTTTGAAGACTTAAGTACGTCAAGACACAGCCTTTACTTGTGTAATGAGGATGTTGGGTTATTGCTTTTATAAACTGCAAATGTTTCTTACGCAAGTAACAATGCAATTGTGTGCAGACCACATGTGATCTTTCAGAAGAGATTCCCTTGGTGATTTCAGTATCACCATATGCAATTGTGTTTCCTTGGGTTTATTTATACTCCTAAAGAAAGCTCACACAGACAAATGGGAAAAAAAAAAAGCACTAATCTTTCAGGGCCAAAAGATAGCTCAGGAAAAACAACCAAAGCCAATGTATTTTTCCCTTCTGTAATTCCATTTGTGAATAGAATGTAAATCAAGTTAGCTGGATNAAAGCTCACACAGACAAATGGGAAAAAAAAAAAAGCACTAATCTTTCAGGGCCAAAAGATAGCTCAGGAAAAACAACCAAAGCCAATGTATTTTTCCCTTCTGTAATTCCGTTTGTGAATAGAATGTAAATCAAGTTAGCTGGATAATTTGCTAAAACCCATGGATGCAGTAATTCTTATGTTGTTCTAACAGAGAAAGGAAGTAGAAAATGTTACAGGGAGAGACAATATGCAATTATGTATGAATACTAACACCCTAAGGGACAAATTACCAACAATGACAGTAAAATACTGCCGATTCCTTTTTGTGCTACAGTATAATTGACTTATACTCTGACAAGAAGAAACAGCCTAGCTTTGGAGAAAAAAAAAATCAAAAAGTTAAAAACCCAAGCTATGTATTTGCTGGAAAGTATATAGTCACTTTGGATTCCCCCTTTGCTTTACATGTGATACTGATTGCATTCCTTTAACCCAGTTCTCTGGCCTATCCAGATTTCTCTGTAAGGCCTCTCCACCCTCGAGGGAGCCCACAGCTCTTCCTGGTTTAGTGTCACTGGTGAACTTACTTCATGTACATTTGACTCCTGCACCCAGATAATTTATAACAACATTAAAGAGCACCAGCCCTAAAACGGAGCCTCGGGGAAACCCACTGCTCACTGGCCACCAGCCTGAAGTAACCCCAAACATGCCTGTTTGAGCTCAACACATCAGGCAACTGTTCACACATTGTACAATGGACATGTCTAGCTGCATGCTGGATATTTTGTCCAGAAGGACATTGTGAGAAATAGCACCAAAGATTTGCTCAAAATCCAAAAATCCCCGCTTTTAACAGCTTGAGAGAATCAAGCCATATTGAAGAATTACAGCTGTGCTCTTAGAGAGCGCAACAGCAGATTCACACCATGGTAGAGCCAGGTTTGCCTTTTCTGTCTCCTTGATATTTTCAAATGACATTATCTTTCTAAAGGATGGGTGAAGAAAGGCAAACATATTTTACACCATTAAAGACAATTAAGTTCAAATTACATAAAGGTTTTGAACTGCAAAATTGGGAGCTACTTTATGTAACATTGAGTGGAAAATAGGAATTAGCGGGGCTTAGTCTAACCTAGGGAGGTACAAGCCATGGAACACAGCACTATGCTGCATAACCATGCACACTACCTCAGAGAAGTCCCTAATTAATTAATTCTGTTTCCTGCTTCAGCATCTATTATTTTGGTGGAGAAAAACGTCAGTGTGCACAAAACATCCCTCTGAATCATATTCTGCAAGATTGGCAGAAGAAAGACTTTGATGGTAACTCACACACCATCTGGAGGTAAGTCATAGAATCATAGAATAGTTAGGGTTGGAAAGGACCTTAAGATCATTCAGTTCCAACCCCCGTTGTACTGCTTAATTCAGCCATTGCAAAGCTATTCAAGTCAGAAATGAAAGACATGCACGTCTGGGAGAAAATGGATGGATAAGCAGAGTTCTCTTAATAGTCCTTGGTAGTGAGGTGTAACAATATGATTTAACAGCCTCATCACCCTTTTTAAAATACTAACTAAAGCAAATGGTTACATCTTCTCAAGCCTGCTTCCAGCAGCATCAGTGGGTAAACTAGAGGTAGTACATGGATTGAGGCGCAGGAAAGAGACTGAAAAGTGACTTTGGGTGAGTAGAAAATGTGAGGCAGTAATGCTTCTTGTTCCTCTTTGAGGAGCAGAATGGAAGGGGCATCTCTAAACAAATAAAACGTCTGATCACATGGAAAAGATATATTTTATTATAAAAGGACACAAACACCTCAGACACAGTCCCTATGAAGGAATTATTGTGGAAGGCACTGAACCTCAACATCCAATGAATGCAAAGTTCTGTGTTAAAAGCCACACAAATTGAGCAGCATCACAGAGGAGACCAACAATCTATCAAGGGTACTATTCCATGCCTATGAGCATTGGCCTTTAGGCTTGTTCAGGGGACATCAAACTTCATTTTGACACATCTCACACAGGAAACAGTTCATTTTGAATGGCTCCTATTTCCTTTTCTCTGTACAATCTCCTAATGTGTGGTTGGTACTTCCCTGTCTACTGTAGCTGAGAAGTATTTAGACAGTGCAGTTTCAGATGGAGTTAAAGTACATGAAGGCAAGTATGTGAGACTTGAACTGACATAGACTCTGTTATACTTGACCTAAATGGTCAATCACATCTGATGCTGGACCTTGCAGTGTTATCCTTAGCAGGCCCTTAGGGGTTGCACTACCGATTTGCATATCCAGAGCAACTGGAAAAGCTTTTCAGATCTCAGGATGTCTGTCAGTTGAGGAGCATCCCCTGCTGCAAATATTTCTGCTAGCACCCTGCACAAATAGAAGGTACTTTGTCCTACTCCCAGTTATGCCATTACTCTATTGTGTAATGTACACTCAGTATGGCTGGAAAGTAACAAACCTTTCAAGTTAAACTGACAGTTTAGTTGCACATCTATATCAACATGTGGTCTGAGCATGGAAACAGCTTACCTGCTCTCTGAAGAACATTAGAGTTTAGCCAGTCAAATTGGTCATATTTTTTCTCTTTCTTCCACCACAAATTGGACTTCAAATGGGTTAAAAAGGCTAAAAGAGGTTTGCAGAGACAAGTAAGCAAACTTACAGCCACTCTTGCCTATGAAGAGACTAAGCATTTTCTCACTTGGCTTGCCTATCCCATTTTAGTCAATATGTTTTTTTCCCCTGGCATGGAGAAAGATACAGATTTCAGCCTGATAGTAACAGACACAGCACCTGAGAGCAGATTAGAGTCAAAGAGAAAGTGATACATTTGACTTCTTCAGGACATAAATAGTTCTCCCATAGCACTTAAGACCTTATCAGATTCAGGTGCCTTCTCTCTGCCTTTGACCTAAAGCCCCAATGAGATAAGAGTTGATGACTGGCTCCATGGCTAAGCAAGATGTTTACCTGTTATATTACATATGCACTGCATATGCATTCTCTTGAGTTCAAAATGATTATGCAAATCCTAATAATCAATTAAAGTCTCACAAGTTCTGAGAGTAGGAAGTGTTATTATTTTCATTTTACAGATAAGAAAAGAAAGGCTTTGAAAGGTTACATGATTTTTCCCAGGGGTTACTTACGTTGTGATATACAAAGGGGTCCCCAGTATAAAGGTTCATCGTAAGGACTCCTCTGCTTCAATGTTGAGGCCTAGGAGAAACTCCAATCAAGAGTTGAACTGCATTTTTAATATGCTGTGCACCTAGCCATAAATCAGAAGATTAATGTTGACTTAGTTATATCCAGCATGTTTAGTATCATTTCATAGTCTAATACAGAAGATGAGTGTCTGAAACTTCTGTTTTTCCATCCTCTTACTTTTGGGAGACATTAAAATCTCCTTACCACCTGGTTAAACTGGCAAATATCAGCTTAAGCACTTGTGTTCCTGATACATCTATTAATATCACAGCAAGCAGCACATGCCAGGTGCATTACTTTGAGAGGCTTGGGGCAAGGATTCAGTCTAAAACGACGCTGGTCTCATTAAGAACCATGTTTTCCTCTTTCTCACTGTGTTCCTCTAATCTTCTTACAAAGCAAACAAGCCAGGTGTTTTCCAAGTACTTGTGAGGATACCAGACTTTGCATCCAGCTTCAAATGTTTACAGACTGAGTTTCGGGCAGTTATTGTGTTGTTTGTATGATGCATAGTTTAAGAGGGCCAGCTGTGAACAAAATGCTGTGAACAAAAACCCCAAAGGGATTTATGAAGCTAATAAGTCATTTCAAACACCCTCTGGCACTAGCAGTGTAGCCATTTAGTGACTCTCGGTTACATCATGGGAAATGCGTTTCTATGTATATAGGTTATACTTTCATACTGTTTAATTTTAAGGACCCACAAAGACTACAAGGTAGGAATGAGTTACATGGAAAACAACGCTTGTGTGAATGATTTGTCACTCCAGAATGAACTGAAAGGCTGTCCAGAAGTTGTGTGAATACTGTGCTAAATCTCTCAATTTAGAAACATTGCTGGATAACAGGAGCAGATTCCAGACTAATGCAGCTGCACACCCCTCTATCACACAGCCACCAATTCCTAGCGAATTCTGCAATATAGTGACAGTAATGGAAAGCAAAATGATCTCTAAATAATGGTTTAAGATGGTTACCTGATAAAGGGCACCACAATAATTATGATCAATGAAGCATGGATTCAATATATATTGCCCATTTAGATGCACCAGATTAGCTTAACAGCTTTCTTTAATGTTCCGAGTATTTGGGGGGTGTGTGTGTGGTTGTGCATGCGTATATGAGAGGGACAGCACTGCACATGGTGTATTCCCCATTACTTAATATTTATCAATGCAGATGAGCATCTTGCTGTATGGGAAAGTGAAATGTAAAAGTTAGACTCTCAGTTGCAAAGACAGAGTGTAAAGAGTTGTGCTTTTTTTAATGGAAACAACTATTTTATGCTTTTAGTACCAACAATTGCAGCAATAGTATTTATATCTTTGAAAAATGACACACACACAAAGAAGGAGGTATTAAAAATGTGCAGCTGGACTGAGTGCTTTTTGGTTTCTCAGGATATACTGAAACACAATGAAAGCCTGAGGAGAACCAGAGGCAGTGATGGGTTCTGACTGACATGAGGGGGGTCTAGGGATGCCTTGCAGATTCCCAAGATTTTTGGTTTGCTTCACAGGATGAAAATGCAAGTTTCTGAAATAAAACTTTGCTAATTTTCAGTCTGGAATAATTGATGAAATAATCACCTCTAGGACAGTTTCACTGCCTAAATATTTTGCCCACTGAATTTCCATCAGCTCCAGAGTTATGTGAAACTGACAGTTGGGCTGTATCATGAGATTGTATAATATCCTTTGGTCAAACAAGTGACCCTATTTACATAAATCTAGACCATGAGCCCTTTCTGCTCCTCACTGGCCATATTAGTGCAGTATGAATGCCTCTTGGGTTCCAGAAAGATGCAGAACATTGTTATTCCTAATTTTGCCTGAGAAACGGAGGCGTAAGTGGGATGATTGAGCTGGGAGCAGATGGCTGAGTTCCCATTTCCAGCCTCATGCCTAACCAGAGGTTTATGTTGCCTCTTATTATGCAGTGAAACAACTAACAGTTGAGGTTTTTGTTTCAGATTGCTTTTGTGCCATAGCTTTGACAAGTTTAGGCCTCTATTTTGACAGGGAACAGAAGCGCAATGGTAATTGTCACAAGACAGTATTGGACCTCGGCAATGAAAGAAGCAAGGCTATTCCTAAACTGTAGAGTGAATGTGAAATCTAACTATGAAGGCTCCCAAATGTATATATAGCTCCCCTCAAACCCAACAAACTAGAAGCAACCAAAAACCCCAGACATAAGTGTTCAAGACCTTGGATTTTGTTTGGGTTTGTTTTCTCTGTGCAGGTTCTTGTTTGTTTCTTTAGGCTACATTAAAAAATGCTGCTTCCAACTTCGACTAGCTGCTTAAGATGTCACGAGGATTTTTACAAGGTGTATTTTTCCATATATTGCAAATGTATACAAAGGAAAGGCCCATCATCTAGGAAGTGAGCCCTCCTTCTGGAATGCATTGCAGGGCTCTGCACCACCACTGGTATCAGCTGCCTGATGCTGCGCTTCAGATGAAAAGCAGTTCTGCAGGGGTGATAAAATGCACCGAGCCCTGTCCTGAAGGTGTTGTTAAGTCATCATGTAGATGAGTTCTAGAATGATGACAGAGGACCAACATAATGATTTCATATCAAACCCACTGCAGGATACGATTTGGATGGTCTGCGGTGCTGTATTTAGGGGATGTAGTTAGGCACAAGCCTGTCATGGCACTCACTCCAAAGTAATGGGCAAAGTAAATGAATATGAAATGCAGTGCTTTGACTGCAGCCCCGCATGCTGGCTCTGCTTCGTGAAGAACGATGGCGATTGGTGAAATGATAGTGATGTGGGATATACAAATTTTTTGAGTGAAATATATAATCAGTTAATTGGTTTATTAAATTATAAAACTTTTGTTTGCTTGAAAGAGCAATAAAACTGACTAAATGAATATTCGCCCCTTTGAAGACTTCTTACATTAATTATGTTTATGCATCACTTGCAGCAGTAATGTTAGACAAAGGGAGCTTTATCTTTATATGCCATAGCTACATTGTATTGTGGCACAAATGATGGCACCGACTTTGTGTCTACATAATTACTGAAATCTTATCCCTTTTGTGTTTGCACATCATTTTCAGTTTTTTGGAATAGTTAAACTCCATTTTACTTTTTAATAACATTTTAGAAATCATTCTGATTCAGGTAAACAGAATTTGATTGCTTTGATGGATTGAAAATGGTTAGCTCAGCCAGAGCTTATTTGATTTGTTTCTTCAGGGATTACAAAGAATAGGATTTTATCTATGAACTGACAAAAGAGGCAATCTCTGCATTTTTGCCTATGAAATAGCAGATCCACTAAGCCATTGCTCCTTCACACAGCGAATGTATTAGTCACGGGGTTGCTTTTTATTCATTTTCAAAGTTTTTATTCCACATTGCATGGGGTGTCGAGCTCTTTTGTTCTTAAAAAAATCAATCTGGAAAAATAATACTGTCGAATGGAGTTGGGGAGATTCAGTGCCCCATTAGATTTAAAGCAGATCTGGAAAACAAACAAACTCTTTCTCGCCAGTAATGGACATCTCAGACAAATGCTCTTCAACTAACGCAATGGGTTTAGCAGCCTCAAGTACCTGAATGCTAATTACCTGCCAAAGTTCAGGCTGAGAGTTCTCCTGTGGGTTTCCCAAGAGCTCAGTTTCTGACCCAGACAGATTACGTGGTTTTCCTGGTACCGCTCTTCATTTCATCCTGTGTGACATGACATTTGCAAAGCAGACAGCATTGAGAAAATGTCAATATAGGGTATAGATACGATACAAGACACCCTGAATAATGTGTTTGCAATTGTTCTTACACTGGCCAGAGCATTCACTGAGTCCTCTTCAGAGATGCTGCCAACCACCTGAGGGCTTGAGCCCGATGGGTTTGGTTCATGGATGAATAGATCATAGCAAGATACTCTGAAAACCACTGAACAATTTTTAAGGGAATTTGTAATCCACAAGCTCAGTGTTTGCCTCACACTGTGCCTGGGGAAAGAAACAGAAATGTAAAGTTAGAATCATAGAATCCTGGAATGGTCTGGGTTGGAAGGGAACTTAAGGCTCATCCAGTTCCAACCCCTGCCACCCGCAGGGACACCTTCCACTGGAGCAGCTTGCTCCAAGCCCCTGTGTCCAACCTGGCCTTGAACACTGCCAGGGACAGGGCAGCCACAGCTTCTCTGAGCAACCTGAAACTGGTCCTTACTCTGCATCTCTGCAGCCAGGTATTGGATGATGCACACAACTTCTATCCAATCACCCTCCAGGTTTGGAGGTTTTTTCCATTTCTTTCTGTTTTGGGTAGTGAACAGAGAGAAGTTTCACCATTCAGAGTGCAAAATGTTTAAGTGCACATTCAATTTCCACTAATAACTATCCACTTGCTTAAAACAAAAGTGTTTGCTGGCTGGGACCTTGTGTCCTGACCATATCCAGATTTCGCTGCCATGCTCTGACTATTGGAACACAGCAGGATTTCCTGTGTATGCCTTAAAGCTTAATTAAATTTGACATCATATATAGCCTACTCTCAAAGAAGTCCCTTTAACAGTAACAGCAGGTTGTTTCTCAGAATCTCCATGTATGGCCAGACAGGATGAGAAATGTACAGTGTGTTACTTCTGTATCATCCCCATTAAGTATGAGGTTTTAGATTTGCTCTGTGAAATTTAAGAGGCAGTTTTCAAGTGCCTCAGATGAGAAGACCAGCTCGTGGAAATCAGGGTTAGTCCATTTCTCCTTTGATTTCCACCACCTGAAGATTTGTCCCAGCATCAGGTTGTTTCTCTTCCCTTTAATATATGCATACAGCAAATGCTACTCATCCTGGTAATTCAGGTTCTGGAGGACAGCAGCACACAAGCTGCTCTAGGAAAGGTCAATGGTCCTGAACTCATGTCACTGCACCAACAGCTCTAACTCTTACAATTTACTGCATCCTAATACAACCAGAGATGACACAGGATTCTCCTTCTGCTGCTTCTGGTTTATTTCAGTTAAACATGAAGGCTTTTTCCAAGGTTAAACTTTTAGAAGAATACTTGTTCTTTTGGTTAGAAAGAACCATTCAATATACCTTGTTTTTTATAATTAGGTGCCACCTTATGCTGATTAATGACTTATTTTAGCTTTAACTGGTCTGTGTTTCTGATGGCAAAAATGATAATCCACACTCCCATGTAAACTTCAAAGAACTGCTGATAATCCACTGTGCTTGATCCCAAGACCTGGCAGCAGAAATCTGGAGGAAAAAACAATGTGCTGAGTATGATGCTGCGAGGGCTGGAGCAGCTCTGCTCTGGAGCCAGCCTGAGAGCGCTGGGCTGGGGCAGCCTGGACAAGAGAAGGCTCCTGAAGGGGAGACCTGAGAGCAGCTCCAGTGCCTAAAGCAGCTGCAGGAAACCTGAAGAGGGGCTTGGGACAAGGGCCTGTAGGGACAGGCCAAGGGGAATGGCTTGAACCTGCCAGAACAGGGGAGACTGAGATGAGCTCTCAGGCAGAAGCTGTTCCCTGTGAGGGTGCTGAGGCGCTGGCACAGGGTGCCCAGAGAAGCTGTGGCAGCCCCATCCCTGGCAGTGTTGAAGGCCAGGTTGGACACAGGGGCTTGGAACAAGCTGCTCCAGTGGAAGGGGTCCCTGCCTGTGGCAGGGATTGGAACTGGATGAGCTTTAAGGTTCCTTCCAACCCAAATCAGTCTGGGATTCTGTGAGTAACACCATTGAAAACCTCCCCAGGTAACTGCTCTGTCACTCAGACCCCGAACAGCATCTCTGACATTGAACTCTCAGAACTGCTGATGAGAGTAACAATCTTCCCCACTGTTACCAGGATTCAGTGGAGGCCACTGCTTTTGTCTGGGTGAGGAGTGAACCTTTACCCTGCCATTTGACAGTGTTCTCCTGCACGACTCCATTCACAGGGAGCAAAAGGTTCACCATGAAAGAGTTAAAGCCAATTGCCTTTTCAAAAACAACAGGCTTGATCAGGCACTTGATGCTGTTTTACAAGGCCAGGTGAGCTCATTCATGAACATCAGTCAGTTCATTGCCAGTGCTCTGAACTCCCTCTCCTTTAACCTGAGATTTGAGTTGCATTCGTCTTGGGCTTAATCCTGTATTTAATTAAGTGAAGGTCAGGATGAAGGTCAACTAGACTAGTGAACTTAATCCAAGACCCATAGGTTATACAATAGCTGCTTTGGGGAGGTATAATTGTAGATAGGAATTGAGAGAAGAAAAGACAATATAACTGAACAAGTTACACGATAAAAGAGGAGGGGAAAAGCAGGAATTGCAATTTTTCAGTGGCACTGGATGCATTATACAGGAACAGCCACTAGATAGCAGAACAGGCATGATGCTCTGCTCTTCTGTTGGGCCAAATGCAAGACAAACAATATCTGTCCCAGCAAATACAGTGTTCAGCTGGTACCACTGTTTCACAAAAGCGAGGGATTTTTAAGATGCTGTTCCACATGTTGGTTCCTGCTGCTCTGATCTGACTCTGTGCATTTTCTCCCAGCATGCTTAAAGAGGTGCTGATTTCCTGAACGAGTGATCAACTAAGAAAACTCCTTTTCCCCCCTGCACCCCACTGCAGTTGATCCCCTTCAGAAGCTACAGGGAGGCAATCTGTGACCCTCACAAGGACCCCTTGCCACACAGTGTCAAGGTTCCTTTTCCCCAGTACTGACTAGTTAATGCCCAAATATTGGATTGAGCAGATCTCTGCTGGGCTTGGCTCCAGGTCACACCTGAGGAAGCCACTGAGGGTCACAACTTTAAGGTAAGGAGTAGTTCACCACAATCAGACTTCATGTGGTTCTTTCACTGATGGCCAGAGCTGCTCTTGGGCAACCCTTGTCTGTGCATCTATCAGCCCAGCGTCCTGCCAAAGGTGGCTTCTGTAGCCCATATTATCTGAGTGTCATATTGATTAATCAGAATTAGTAAAACCCCTTACTTGGCACTCTAGGGTTATGCTCCAGTTCAGTTTGGCAATGACAATGTTTTCAAAAGGCTAATTTGGTTGTCCATAGGATATTGTCTGAATCAAACACCAAACAGTAATGGCCTTCTGTATTCAAACTTAGAGAGAATGCATCTTTGAACAGTTAGGTAAGGAGAATTTAAGTGGGTTCCCACCTAGATGCACCTCTGATGAAGCAGTAAAAAGCTGCAGTAGCACTGCATGGGTATAGGCATCTCTCAGTCTTGCTGTGACAGTTTCATCCGTGACCTTACTGAGTTTGAAGTTTTGTGGCCATACTTCTGCAAGGCCTGAATTACAAAAGTCTTTTATAGATCAAAAAGCCTTGGAGCACTGATTGAGGGACTCATCCAGTTCCCAGGAGAAGGACTTAGATCTTCAGGAGGAGGCTGGTGCACTTCTGTAAGTCAGAGGAGAAGAAAGGTGTTCAGAACAGTTCCAGTGCTCCATGGGGTTTGTACCACACTGTGGCAGCCTCACGTAATGACTCACACCCTCGTCTGTAATTCCTATGCAGTGAGACCTGCTTGGGAAAGTCTGGAACTTAATGATGTAAAAACATTCCGAGATACCAATAGCAATTGATCCTCATTACAGATTCAATTTGTCTGCAATTGTTTTCACTAAATAACAGAGCTGATTTTTGCTTATAGCAGATGAGGGAAGGGGAGGGTGGAGACTTAAACAAGGATACACTTTCTAACCCAGTGCCTCAAGGGGAAAACAAGATTTTTCCAGGGAAAGAAAGAGAGATGTTTTAAAGTAATTAGCTCCTAGGCTGAGATACTTTAAACCTGCTGTGAATTTTCATGACAGTGCTGTTAGACTACCTTATCTGGCAGAATTTGAACTATGATGTGCAAGTAATATTGCAGGAGTGCTAATTATGTATCTGTAGCTGTATATGCACATAGATATACATCCCCGGGAATGTTATGCTGTCTCTTGCAAGAACTGAGTCTTTTGTGCCCAGTGAAAGTATGAATTGCAGTACATTGCCCAGCTCTTCACTGTTTTATCTGTTTAAAAATAAAAACAATAAATAAAGATGATATCCTTATTTGAAGTGTGTTGTTCAGTGAATAAGGGGTCTGGTGGGTCTCAGAGAATTTGCTTGCAATGCCATCTCATTGTTTGACTCTGGACTAGGTGCATTTCCTGTCTCAACCTTACCCTCCTAGGTTGCAAACTGAGGATAATGATGCTGAATTCATTTGCAAAATGCTTGGAAGTAGAGCCAGAATAAGACCAAATGCTCTTATTTGATATGAATTGTGTAATCTTATCTAGCAAAAAACAAGGTTTTGTTGGACCCTCTCAGGTACTCAGCCCATTCAGTACTGAGCTGCAGCCCTATTGTCGAGAAGCACCTGCCACCAACATGACACCATTCTCATACCCTCTGCCAAAAGCTCGCCTTGGTCTCCACAGAGGTCAGTGATGATGCTCAGATATCCTTAGTCCTCTTTCCATGGCTTGAATCCCAAACCAGTCATTCTGCACACAGATTAGGGGCCACAGCAACAGTTCGAGGTCAGGAGCTGTGTCAAACGCAGTTACACCAAAGCCAGGCTGGATGTGGTTCTGGGCAAACTCATCTAGTTGAAGATGTCCCTGCTCACTGCAGGGAGGTTGGAACCAGAGGACCTTTGAAGGTCCCTTCTAACACACACCATTCTGTGATTCTATGCTGGTGGCCAGTGTTTTGCAAGTATTTCACATTAGGCTGAAATCTTTCAAGGAACAGGAAGAGTAAATACAACAATTATACTTTTTCACACAATAAGCAGAATCCAATTAAAGAAACAAATAGGTGGATCAGTCATTGCAGAGACTTTCACCAAGGAGAACAGCTTTCACACTGTCCATACTTACTGGTTCATATGAAGTGTAAGCCTGCATTATGAGCGTCTCCAGCCTAAATGAGAGAACCGTAAGGAGGAAATAATACTGTCCTGCCTGTGCAATTAGAGAAGCTGACGCGTGAATCATTATTATAACAAGTTTAATTATAAACACGATTAAATAGGCAATTAATGCATATTCTGCCCCGGATAAACAAAATTAAATTCCTGCAATATTAACATCTTCCACATGGTTTATTATTAGATTACTGTAAGTCATGTGGTGCAGGAACATTTTCATGTCCTTTATTCTATTCTGATTCCTTGAGAACAAGCACCAGCTTTTATTTCCACTTAACTACATGTAAAGGACAAAATTTGCTGTTCCTCTAAACCACCAGGATCTCTGGAAGAGCAGCATCCCATGCAGGCTTTCCAAGTTTACCCAATGACAACTCACCCCAGCTATGTATGGTGTTTGACAGAAAGAAAGGATCCAAGCATATGCGAGTCCTAGGCAGGCCGCTCTCTTTGTGCTCTCCATTGCCTGCCAAAGCTGCTGGTATGCTCCTAGAGTATCAAAACAAGAGCACGGCAGGGTCAAAGCTCTGGGGAATAAGTGCTTTGGATCCAGGGGTGGAACAACTCAATTACAAGTGAAATGCACAAGATTTCTATTGAAAAATCAAAAGGCTTTTTAGCGGGTGTATTTCACTTTCTGGCACGTGCACGTCCAGTGACAGCCTATGAAGAAAGGGAGTAAAACCTTCAACATGCAGCAGTCTTTTATCAATGCAGCTCCAGAAGATTGTATAAATATTAAATATATATAAACTGCAATTTCTGTTTAGTCACTGGTGATCTGAGGGTGTTCTGTAAGGAGACAGAGAAAATGCCCAACATCCCCCTCTCTGGAAATCAGGTCCCTGCGAGAAGCCTCCAGTTAGGAATAAACTTGTTTTAGGAAACCCTGTAGCTCTGTTCTTCAGATGAAGAAACTGGTAACAAGAAAATGATTGAAACTGATAACCAACTCCAGGAGGACTTAAGCTTTTGTTTGCAGCACAGTTCCTGTCCATTTTCATTTTGGCTTTCCTTGAGGACATGTCCTGGGTCCAGCAGTTGCAGTCAGTTTTTCTCCTCCTTAGTAGCTGGTGTTTTGACTTAACCCAGAAACAAGGCTGA
>NDXB01011860.1:8381-25722 GCA_002631895.1 Agapornis roseicollis
AAAAAAAAAAAAAAAGGCTACAAGACTCACTGTAATTTCATGCCAAGATTTCTGGAAAATGAGGAATATATCTAGAGAGAAAACTTGACAACTTGTGAAAATTTAACCATAAATATAGCCTTTCCATGATCTATCATGTACAGGTTTTAAAAACTTACCACCATTTCTCTCACTCTTGCCTGCCTGGTGGTGTTACAGCTAAGAAAGTTTAAAAAACACAATATGCATTTTTTAAAAAATAAGTAATTTGTTGTCATGAGGTTTACTTTATTTTGAAACTACTGGGGGAAGAAAGCCTCAACATTTTTATTTTATTTGCTATGTGGCTTAGGTGGACATTTTCTAAAAAGAATGAATCAGAGTCATGCTAGGGAGCAATGTATGCTGTGCTCCTAAGAGAAAGGAGAAAATATCGTCTATGAATAACAGTTTATTCATTATTTAATATTTCAAACAAATGAAGTATTTTTGACAGAATCTGGAGTCTCATACAGTAATACAAATAATTTTTCCAGAGCTGTGCTTATATTGATGTTTAGTATCTGGCTCTTTTACTGATCATGCTCTGTTATATTATCTTTGGATATTTAATACCATTTGGTCATTCACTAGCCTCTAAATGCTGGCAATTATTTAGCTCTAGAATTGTATTAAAAGCCATTGCACTACTGGACGTTTGACTTTGCAGGTAAGGTATAAAACTGAAGTCTTACCATTCTGCTTGTCATGGTTTAAAACCAGCCATGCAGCTTATTCACTCACTCAACCCCCCCTTTCTTGCCCTCCCCTGCTTCCAGAGGGATGGGGGGAGAATCAAAAGAATGCAACTCCCACAGCTTGAGATAAGAACAGTCCAGTAACTAAGGTATAACACAAATCACTACTGCTACCACCAATAATAATAATAATGATAAACGAAATAACAAGGGAAAAGAATACAGCATCGCACCAACCACCAACAGATAACTCACCACACCCTAACCCAACCAAGCACGGACTGAATACCTACCTACTCCAACCCCCAGAGCACTCGCCCTTCCGGATAACTCCCAGTTACATCCTGGGCATGACGTGCTATGGTATTGAATACCTCTTTGGTCAGTTTGGGTCAGGTGTCCTGTCCCTGCTTCCTCCCGGCCTCCCCTCCTCCCAGGCAGAGCATGAGGCTCACAAGGTCCTTGCTCAGACTAAACATTCGAGCAGTAACTAAAAACATTCCTGTTATCAGTTTTGTTCTCAGGCCGAAACTCAAAAACATAGTGCGGCACCAGTTATTACAAAGAAGAAAAAGATGACTGCCACTGCTAAACCCAGGACATTATCCACCCCTTATTCCATACCATTCACGTCATGCTCAGATCCCACATTTTCAATATACCATTGCTCTTATCTCAGTGCACTCTTATCTTAGTGCATGGACCAGTTCTTATAAAGCTGCTGAGTCCATCTGGTCCATGATGTCAGGCTCCATCTCTTGTAACAGTCTTTCAGAGCAGGAGAGGCTGTGTGCAGTGTTCACACTCATGAATAACCTGGGCAATAGTGTCCATTGCTAAGTCCACCCCTTGATCATGAGTCCATCTCTATGTTGCATCTCTGCTCTGGTGGCCTGAAGTGTCATGGGTCCACCAGGCTCAAAATGATTCACTGTCCCCTTCAGCAGTTTCTGCAGCTTGTTGCTAGGGACTCCATACAGCTGCTCTCCATCTCCAATGCTTCCAGAGCACTGGAGGGGCCCAGTGGACTAGATACTGGCTCATACTGTCCCACACACCCGGCCACTCGTGATTGTCCAGCCTTGGGGAAAATCTCTTGGTCCCCCCATATCGTTGTCTAACGCTAGACAAGATCCAAACCAGACTCTGCTTAACTCTTGGGATCAGACAAAATGGTTGTGGATAGAACACACTGTGTGTATGTGCCACCATGCTGATCCCTATCACAATCAGCAGGCAGGTCCCAAGGGTACCCAAAGGCCATTCAAAACCTTCAGAACCCTCAAATGACGCTGCTGTACTTGTCACCACTGCTGCTGTAGCTGCTGTGCTCGCCAGCTCTCCCACCATCAGCTTCCCTTTTCCCAGGTCCAGATCTTCCTTCTCTGCCTTGCTGGGAAATGCTCCGTGCTCTCCTGCATCCTCCTGGGGCTCGGCCTCATTGTGCCATTTTGATAAACCATTTTTCACTTTGTCAGTTTTTAAACTATTATGTAATATTGCTTTATGCTGTTAGACAGCTGCTGTATTCCACCCCCAGTGGTGACTGATTCATGGGTGGACAAAGAGATTGCTGTGTGGCTGGTATATAAAGCACTTTGGTATCCTCGGGGATAAATATAAATGCAAAGCATTGTAACAAATCTATAGTCACCAAGGACTTTGTGGTTGCCACTACATTGCAAATTACAGCAACTTGGAACATCAGCACTGATGAAACAGTAGAATCCCTTTTTAAAAGTGTCTGACTCTAAGCTAAAGGAATTTGTAGAAATAGGAATTTGAGTGGCACAGCTGAAAGTTGCTATACCAGCTCTTAGAAGACATTGCTAGATTTCCTGACAATACCAATTCCTACTATTTCCCTCACACAAAATTACTCTGGATGCCTCCTGAGAGAAGGAAGTGTCTTGGAGAACAAAAAATAGCTGTCTAAATCCTCCTTTTCATGCATACCTGAAATTTCCATAAGTAAACTGGATGGCAGATGGTATACCCCTAAGTATTCAACTTGGAAATTTCATACTTTTTATAACTGCCCCAGTAATAGAAATACAGAAACTGATTCAGTGGTGTTACAGCTGTGTTGTTGATAAAAGGCAAAGATATTACAAGGTGTTTTTTTGCTTTTCATTTTTGCAAGTATTTTTCTCCATGTTTTTTAGAGAAGATTTTCTTCAAAACTCTGTATTCAAATGCTTGCAGTATTTGTACTTCAGAAAAGAGGAAACTACTAAGAAAACTGTCCTTGGAGAGCTTGACAGAAAATTTTCTTCAATGTTAGCCAATGCTTGTGCTTGTGTGTATGTTTTCTTTCTCACAGATGTCCATGAGATGAAGTAAAATTCATTATTTTCCAAAGCAAAAACTGTGGGGTTTGGGGGTTTGGTTTTTGGTTTGGGGTTTTGTAGGTTTTTGAGGATTTGTAGGTTTTGGGGTTTTGTTGGGTTTGGTTTTGTGGTTTGGGGTTTTTTTTCCCCAGATATAGAAATGTGTATCACAACATTCTAAACCTGCTTTGTCTTGCTGCATAATTTGAGGAATTACGTTGGTCTCAAAATATTTTTGAAAGCACGTAGACATATTGTGTGTTTCAGGGAGAATGTGACACTACATGGTCCATTGGAATCCAAGTCACACTGGCACGCAGAAAAATACCAATTATATAAAAATTTCCAGTAAAATGAAAAATAATTTAGGATGCCTTAGATGTGCAGGAATGACAGCAACATAATTGATTACTGAGCAAGAAAGAAAACTACTTATATATGAAAAAAAAAAAATACAATGAGATAAATGTGTATGTCTGCCACTTACTAGGGAGTATAGTTCATAAAATTCTGTTTATGCCTACTGACATTTTGAGCTGTTTTTCTATTCATACATTTCAATTACAAATGAGAATTTCAGCTGCTTGAGTAAATATTCTTTCTTAAAACAAATAATAAATTAATTTCAATGTGTCTGCAGAGTGTAGCCTACAGTTTAGTACTGATAAATCTACATAAATAGTATTGACAGTGTAAAATAATATGCCAGACAGGATACAAAGAGAAAATGACAGTTTATGCAAGTAGTGGAATGCCAGTGATACCAGGCCTCCTTATTAGCATTAGGATGCAAATATGGGTACTAAAATGTGGATTAAAGTAGCTCAGAAGTTGCCATACACAAAGCCTGAGACAATAAATGCCATAGAAACTAATAGTATATACAAGGGACTTCCAAGAAGGGAGGACGAAGTAGTATAATGTGTTACTTTGTTCCCAAGTTTTAATATATGGCATATTTATTATAACAGCCACGTTTTTGTGTTTCCTTTTTTTTTTTTTTTTCCTAGAACGATAAAATGGTACATTTAAATATATCCTAGTACATAATAGGCTACAAATGTATAATGTATCAAGGAGAACCTAGACTCAGTATGCTGCTCAAAACATAATAGTTGTGATTTAAGGGTTAGTTGGGTTTTTTTCCATGCTCTTTAGCACTCAGGGTTGGGGGAAGAAACTCCAGAAATTTGATAAAGACAGAATTTTTTATAAGCTGCCCTTTTTCCTCTTCACTAAATATACTGTCAGACACCACAATACATTGATCCTTATATTACTGATCTTCAGTCAGCAAAAAAAAAAAAGGCAATAATTTATTGATAATTAAATCTTTGTCAATTTATTGACAATTGAATCAAAAGGACCGTTGGTTTGGAAGTTCCACTGGATTTGAAGCAGTTTATTTAAACAATTTGGACCTCATAAGTCTCTCTAATTAAAACTGAGGGTGAACTTCTTATTTTGTTCTGAGGATTCCATTCCTTTCCTACTGAAGGTATGACAAGAACAGTGGCTTTCATTGTCTCTGCAAGTTTTGGTGGTTCTTACTGAAGTTGGTCATAGCTAATGCTATAGATATAGTCACATCTACAATGAGCAAATTTTATAACCTAGAGAATAGGACAAGAAATAAAGCTCTTACATTTTAAAAATTATTCCACACACGTACATATTGATTATAGGAACTTAGCAGGCTTTCTGCATTAATTAAATCTCCAAGAAATTTTCTTCATTCTTTTCCACAGCTTCCACATAATCAGACCTCTCTACACACAGAAATGACCCTTTGTATACACATTTTCTATTTTACATGAAAGAGAGAATGAAAGTTACTGGTGTTGTTTTTTCTGTATCTTTCTACAATAAGGCAGAAGGCACTTTGGGGCCAGTGACATGCTGGTAATGATGGGAAGAAACCATGGGCTCCCCAGAGAAAGAGTTGCAAACAGAGTCAACTTAAGAGAATTGTATGGCTCCCATGGAAAAAACCTACATGCTTAACATCTTATGATACCAGGATTCATTACATAAAGTACATTGTCCAGCAACCCTGTTGAACGTAATTCTGGACAATAGAGCCATGGAGCATTCATGGACTTTCTCCATGAAATAGGCCCCATACTTATGGCTTGTTGATATTCTATTTAGTAGTATGTTAAATTTAAAATTTAGTTTTAAGGTTTATTTCAGGTTTAAGTAGGATAACCCTTGCAATTACCATCTAAAGTGACAAATTTGACTTAAATAATTCCAGTTCCATCCCTAGCAAATTCAGCTGTGTGCTTCCCTGTTTGCTTCTTAGGAAGAGAAAGGCTTTGAAAGCAGTTTTCCTGCTTAGGGACTGTTTCAGTAAGGATTCTTAGATATTATTATTCCTGTAGCTATGAAATACATATCTAATTTCTGTAATATTTGTGCTTAAATTCCTAATACAAAAATGGTGGGGTGATGAATTTTCAGCCAACTCTAAACTTGTTTGGGATTTGCTGCTCCAGCTGGATGCACAGGAGTCTATGGGGCCCAAAGTGATTCAAAAACTATTGAAGAAGCTACCAATTTTATCACAGGAATTCTCCATTATTTTTCTACGGCCTTGGTTGGCTGAATTCCAGTTGACTGGAAGTTGTCTAATATTGTCCCAGTTGTCAAGAGAGGTAAGAAGGAAGACCATGATAATTATAGGCCTGTCAGTCTCTCTTTAATGCCTGGTAAAATTATGGAGAAAGTTATGCTGGGATTTACTGAAAAACACTTGAAAGACTGCATTCATTGATTACAGCCAGCACAGTTTCATGAGGTGAAAGTCCTGCTTAACTAACTTAATTTCCATTTATGACAAGGTCACCCATTTAGGGAAGCCAATAGATGTGTTTCATCTGGTTTTAGCAAAGCTTTTGATACTGTCTCTCATAATAACCTTCTGGACAAAATGTCCACCACACAGCTTAAGACAAGTCTGTGGTGCAATGGGTGAACAATTAGCAGATGTATCTAGCTCAAAAAGTTATAGTAAATGAATGAAGTTGGTGGTCAGTCACCAGTGGGGTTCCTCAGGGCTCAGTTTTAGGGCCTGTGCTTCTTAATGGTTTTATATATATACATTAGACTCTTGCATTTAGTTCACTTAGTTTGCCAATGAGAGTAAACTAGAAGGAGCTGTGGACCTCCTCAAGTGTAGAGAGACCTTACAGTGAGAGCTGGATATGAAATGCACAATGGCTTGCAAAGGGAGAAGAAACTAATGAAGTAATAAGGAAACCAAAATTTGAAATGGTAAAATATTTGCATCTCTCGGTTAAGGGCAGAAGAATTTCTGCTCATGAACTGGCAGAACTCATTGAAAGGGCTTTAAACTAGTTTTGAAGGGGGAAGGGAATGAAGATGGGCTGCCTGGAAGCAGGTCCAAGGGTAATCGGCCTGGGCTGGTGGTGAAATCGGTGGACCAGCTGAGATGTATGTATAGTAAATGCACAGAGCATGAGCAACAAGCAAGAAGAGCTGGAAGTCATGGTGCAAAAACTTGGCTATGATGTAGTCGCCATCACAGAAATGTGGTGGGATGAATCGAGCAGCTGGAACACAGTGCTGGATGGCTACAAGCTCTTCAGAAGAGACAGAAAAGGGAGAAAAGGTGGAGGGGTGGCCCTATATATTAGGGAGGTCTTAGATGTTATAGGTACTGAAACTAATGATGATGAAGTNAGATCGCGACCACTGACTCCCTGACCACCTACCCATTTTGTACCCCAGACTCATTTCTAGAGGATTCTAACTTTTGTTGTGCAGAATCGGAAATGGGAGGAGAATATGTTAATGATTGTTGGGAATAACATGTTTATGTATGAGTAGGCTCTATGTAAGAAGCTTGATTTNTCCCCTCTTTCCTCCCAGCCCCCGGAGGAGTGGGAGGAAAGATGAGCCAAAGAACTCCCACTGGTCAGATAACAACAGTCCAGTAACCAAGGTACAACACAAATCACTATCACTATCACCAACAATAATAACAACAACAAGGAAANGTTAGGAGGAGCTATTCCCCTTGCACCCGGCACCATAATAAAGAAGTGTCTGCTTATCTACATCCCATTGGTGTTGATAAATTTCTTCTTCCGGATTTTCGGTAACAGTTAGTAAAAGATTTAATCAGTGTGTAGTTAAATGTTTGTTTATAGCAATAAATTGTATATCTTCTTAGATAATTATAGTATCTTAATTCACTTCATTTTTTATGTTTTTATCTTAAGTTTCATGACCCAGTAACATTAGATTTATTGTTTCTAAATCTATTTATACTTATATATCAAATATAAACTTCAAATAATATTTGATACTTAATATTTTTCATAAGTTAGTTTTTGGAAGAATAATAGAGTGGGTCTAATTTTTGTTTACAACCTCAAATAAGCCTGTCATTGACCTTAAGGAAGAGATGAGCTTAAGCATTACAGTAGTACTTCTCCTACCATGTCAGAATTAATGTCAGAACAAGTAGCTTTGAGTACTTAAAATAAAACACAGGAAAAGTAATCAGTTTCAGGTGAAGAAATGGAATGAAGAACACCTTTCCTCTTCACCTGCAATAACCAGGAAAATGTTGATTGTATATTGGCTGTCCAGCTCACATTGTCTAGTAAGAGACAACTCTCAGCAGCTTTGGAAGAACTTGAGCATAAACATTTCTTTACAGAGATGCTCAAAGGTTCTGAACCTATGACTCCAGAATATTTTCATTACCTTACAAAAATTTCATTGGTTTGGGGTTTTTTTCTATTTTTTTGTTTGGTTTGTTTTGGTTCCATCTTCATTTTTTTGCTTGTTTTTTTAAGGGAGAAGATTACGATTTGCAGTAATGCTTGACTGCGGAACTTAGAATCATGGAATCATAGTTAGGGTTGGAAAGGACCTTAAGATCATCTACTTCCAACCCCCCTGACATAAACAGGAACACCTCACACTAAACAGTGCCACCCAAGGCTTCATCCAATCTGGCCTTGAACACTGCCAGGGATGGAGCACTCACAACCTCCCTGGCCAACCCATTCCAGCATCNAGTCCTTGAGGGACACCACTCGTCACTGTCTTCCAGCTGGACACTGAGCCATTGACCACAACTCTTTGCATGCAGCCATCCAACCTGTTCTTTATCCACCGAGTGCCCCACCTATCAAATTGATGTCTCTCCAATTTAGAGACAAGGATGTCGTGTGGGACAGTGTCGAACGCTTTGTACAAGTCCAATTAGATGACGTCAACTGCTCTACCCCTGTCCATCAGTTCCATAGCCCCATCATAGAAGGCCACCAAATTGGTCAGGCAGGATTTTCCCCTAGTGAAGCAATGCTGGCTGCCACCAAGCACCTGGTTGTTTTTCATGTGCCTTAGCATGTCTTCCAGGAGAATCTGCTCCAAGATTTTGGCAAGCACAGAGGTGAGACTGACTGGTCTGTAATTCCCCGGGTCATCCGTTTTCCCCTTCTTGAAAATGGGAGTTATATTTCCCCTTTTTCCAATCATCGGGAGCTTCACCTGAGTGCCGCGATTTTCCAAATATGATGGACAGTGGCTTAGCAACTTCACTCACCAGCTCCCTCTGGATCCGCGGATGGATTTCATCAGGTCCATGGACTTGTGTACGTTCATGTTCTTAAGATGGTCTCTAACCAGTTCCTCTCCTACAGTGGGTCTAGGGTCTTCATTCTCATAGTCACTGCATCTGCATGGTGTGGTCAGACCCTTTGCCATTGAAGACCAAGGCAAAGAAGTTATTCAGAACCTCAGCCTTCTCCAAAACCTGGGTTGCCTGTTCTCCCAATAGCCTCTGGGGGGGACCTACGTTGTCCCTAGCCTGTTTTTTATTCACTGTGTACCTATAGAATCCCTTCTTGTTATCCTTAACCTTCCTTGCCAAGTTTAATACTAACTGGGCCTTAGGTTTCCTAATCTGGTCCCTAGCTTCCTGGACAACATCCCTGTAGTCTTCACGGGCAGCCTGTCCTTGCTTTCACCTTTTATAAGGCTCTTTGTTCCTGAAGAAAGGTTCTTGAAGAGGCCAAAGTCTGCTCTGTTGAAGTCCAGGGCAGTGAGTTTGCTGCACGCTCTTCTCACCATCCTGAGGATTTTGAACTCTACCATCTACCATTCTACCTTAAACCTTACCAATGCTATGACTGGATAACACCATCCTCAGAACTCGACCTTCAGAACTTCTCAGCTCCTTTTCTCTTCTGCTTGCTTTTGCCACCCTGCAGCTGGTGTTTCTGTACTTCCTCATCCACAGCCTTCAGTTTATCTCAGCTACATGACCATTCTCAGTCAGGCTGCCTTACAACAAGGCCTCTGGATTGCTCACAAAATGTCCATTGTCACACAGCCTGTCCACAGGTCTTCCTCATTGTCCTTTCACCCAAGCCCTTCTCTTTCATACAGATTCTTTTCTTTTGCAGGGAACGTTATTGATTCTATCAGCAATCTGTAATACTGACTAGAGTATTTTTATGTTGAATATGTTACTTCTATTTCATTGAACTTTCATTGAATTGTTTCATTTCAGCTTAGCAACTCCAGGTATTCAAATTAGTTCAAATTCTATCATCATGCTCTTCTTGATTTTTTTTTTTTTGTTTGCTTGTTCTTTCCTAAAAGATGATCTGTGGAGAACCTGGAATGAAAATCTCATTAATATTGTCAGCTGAAGCATCTCAAGATTATAAGTTAAAATCAAATGCCCATCTAAGGAAACATCACCCAAACGACAACATAAAACTTAATGCATACTATGTAGGGTTTTTAGGACTTTTGAAGGAAAACACCAACACACTGAGCACAGAATGGTATTTCATTGTCTTACCAGAATAATCTCTGATTTTAAGTGGGGAAAAACACTGCCTTTTCATTTTATGTAGAGATTCCAAGTTAAATAAGGTCCTACTTGTAGGAAAAGAAATAAAAAATAGCCAACAAACACACACTGATGCATAATCATCACTGAGAATGTATTTGTTCCTGTTTTTCCTTTTTTTGTTCTGAAATGTAATTTCCAAAATAATGGTCCTCTCCACATCTATGATGTAGGGTGATGCAGACTTTTAGAAGTAGTGCCATTTCAGTTCTATTACAGATTTTCTACAATATGCAGAATTTTATCTACTGTTTTTGGTGTTCCCTTATGAATGTATTCACTTTGTAAAACCAAGCACATCGCTCCTTTTAAACCTGTCCTTCCTGCTACAGTATTGCATTATGCACTTTCCTTGGGTTTGTGATTTTTATGACACATACCATTTACCCTATTATACTTCATGCTGTAGGCTGAAAACCTATTTTTTATATTTTAATCCTGATATGTTTTCTCAAAATCATGATATCTGCTATTGTGCACCATTTTGCAACTGACGTTTCTGACTGGGAGTTTATTTATCTGCTGCTGCAGGGTTGTCCATGACTTTTATGAAGAATTTATCTGAAGTAATGGACCTATTGCAATCTATTGGTGCTTGAAAACTTTGTTAGTAGTCAGCAAAAGACTATTGCATAGTTTACTGCTTTGCATAACACAACAAACGGTTGTAACTTTCTGTGAATCTTTTAAGTTTAGAGATACCCATGCTTTGAAAGGTTGTGGTGGAGGAATTAAAAGCAGTATTGCCTTCTGGAATGTCAGAGAAGGAGAAAAAAATCCTGTTTGTTTTTGGCAGTGTAAAATTGTGCTATCTTCCAAAAATTTTTGACCACTCTGAGTTTTATCAGAAACTGTCTCAGTTTTCTCATGGAATGCAGTACAAAGAATACTGTGTAAAAGAAACAAAGAAACAGACACATCATTCAAANAGGCTTCATCCAATCTGGCCTTGAACACTGCCAGGGATGGAGCACTCACAACCTCCCTGGCCAACCCATTCCAGCATCTCACCACCCTAACAGGAAAGAATTTCTTCCTTACATCCAATCTAAACCTCCCCTCTTTAAGTTTGAACCCATTACCCCTTGTCCTATCACTACAGTCCCTAAGGAAGAGCCCCTCCCCAGCATCCCTATTAGGCCCCCTTCAGACACTGGAAGGCTGCTAGGAGGTCTCCACGAAGCCTTCTCTTCCCCAGGCTGAACAGCCCCAACTCTCTCAGCCTGTCTTTGTATGGGAGGTGCTCCAGTCCCCCAATCATCCTTGCAGCCTCCTCTGGACTTGTTCCAACACTTCCATGTCCTTTTGATGTTGAGGACACCAGAACTGCAAACAATACACCAGTAAAGGTCTCAGGAGAGCAGAGTAGAAGGGCAGGATCACCTCCTTCGACCTGCTGGTCATGCTCCTTTTGATGCAGCCCAGGATACGGTTGCTTTCTGGGCTGCAAGCGCACACTGCAGTCGGCTCATGTTCATTTTCTCATCGACCACCACCCCCAAGTCCTTCTCCGCAGGGCTGCTCTCAATCTCCTCTCTGCCCAACCTGTAACTGTGCCTGGCATTGCTCCAACCCAGCTGCAGGACCTTGCACTTGGCATGGTTGAACTTCATGAGGTTAGCATCAGCACAACTCACAAGCATGTCAAGGTCCCTCTGGATGGCATTCCTTCCCTCCAGCGTATCCACCGAACCACGCAGCTTGGTGTCATCGGCAAACTTGCTGAGGGTGCATTCAATCCCACTGTCCATGTCAGCGACAAAGATGTTAAACAGGACCAGTCCCAACACCAGTCCTTGAGGGACACCACTCGTCACTGTCTTCCAGCTGGACACTGAGCCATTGACCACAACTCTTTGCATGCAGCCATCCAACCTGTTCTTTATCCACCGAGTGCCCCACCTATCAAATTGATGTCTCTCCAATTTAGAGACAAGGATGTCGTGTGGGACAGTGTCGAACGCTTTGTACAAGTCCAATTAGATGACGTCAACTGCTCTACCCCTGTCCATCAGTTCCATAGCCCCATCATAGAAGGCCACCAAATTGGTCAGGCAGGATTTTCCCCTAGTGAAGCAATGCTGGCTGCCACCAAGCACCTGGTTGTTTTTCATGTGCCTTAGCATGTCTTCCAGGAGAATCTGCTCCAAGATTTTGGCAAGCACAGAGGTGAGACTGACTGGTCTGTAATTCCCCGGGTCATCCGTTTTCCCCTTCTTGAAAATGGGGGTTATATTTCCCCTTTTCCAGTCTTTCGGGACTTCACCCTGAGTGCTGCNCATTGGTTTGGGGTTTTTTTCTATTTTTTTGTTTGGTTTGTTTTGGTTCCATCTTCATTTTTTTGCTTGTTTTTTTAAGGGAGAAGATTACGATTTGCAGTAATGCTTGACTGCGGAACTTAGAATCATGGAATCATAGTTAGGGTTGGAAAGGACCTTAAGATCATCTACTTCCAACCCCCCTGACATAAACAGGAACACCTCACACTAAACAGTGCCACCCAAGGCTTCATCCAATCTGGCCTTGAACACTGCCAGGGATGGAGCACTCACAACCTCCCTGGCCAACCCATTCCAGCATCTCACCACCCTAACAGGAAAGAATTTCTTCCTTACATCCAATCTAAACCTCCCCTCTTTAAGTTTGAACCCATTACCCCTTGTCCTGTCACTACAGTCCCTAAGGAAGAGCCCCTCCCCAGCATCCCTATTAGGCCCCCTTCAGACACTGGAAGGCTGCTAGGAGGTCTCCACGAAGCCTTCTCTTCCCCAGGCTGAACAGCCCCAACTCTCTCAGCCTGTCTTTGTATGGGAGGTGCTCCAGTCCCCCAATCATCCTTGCAGCCTCCTCTGGACTTGTTCCAACACTTCCATGTCCTTTTGATGTTGAGGACACCAGAACTGCAAACAATACACCAGTAAAGGTCTCAGGAGAGCAGAGTAGAAGGGCAGGATCACCTCCTTCGACCTGCTGGTCATGCTCCTTTTGATGCAGCCCAGGATACGGTTGCTTTCTGGGCTGCAAGCGCACACTGCAGTCGGCTCATGTTCATTTTCTCATCGACCACCACCCCCAAGTCCTTCTCCGCAGGGCTGCTCTCAATCTCCTCTCTGCCCAACCTGTAACTGTGCCTGGCATTGCTCCAACCCAGCTGCAGGACCTTGCACTTGGCATGGTTGAACTTCATGAGGTTAGCATCAGCACAACTCACAAGCATGTCAAGGTCCCTCTGGATGGCATTCCTTCCCTCCAGCGTATCCACCGAACCACGCAGCTTGGTGTCATCGGCAAACTTGCTGAGGGTGCATTCAATCCCACTGTCCATGTCAGCGACAAAGATGTTAAACAGGACCAGTCCCAACACCAGTCCTTGAGGGACACCACTCGTCACTGTCTTCCAGCTGGACACTGAGCCATTGACCACAACTCTTTGCATGCAGCCATCCAACCTGTTCTTTATCCACCGAGTGCCCCACCTATCAAATTGATGTCTCTCCAATTTAGAGACAAGGATGTCGTGTGGGACAGTGTCGAACGCTTTGTACAAGTCCAATTAGATGACGTCAACTGCTCTACCCCTGTCCATCAGTTCCATAGCCCCATCATAGAAGGCCACCAAATTGGTCAGGCAGGATTTTCCCCTAGTGAAGCAATGCTGGCTGCCACCAAGCACCTGGTTGTTTTTCATGTGCCTTAGCATGTCTTCCAGGAGAATCTGCTCCAAGATTTTGGCAAGCACAGAGGTGAGACTGACTGGTCTGTAATTCCCCGGGTCATCCGTTTTCCCCTTCTTGAAAATGGGAGTTATATTTCCCCTTTTTCCAATCATCGGGAGCTTCACCTGAGTGCTGCGATTTTCCAAATATGATGGACAGTGGCTTAGCAACTTCACTCACCAGCTCCCTCTGGATCCGCGGATGGATTTCATCAGGTCCATGGACTTGTGTACGTTCATGTTCTTAAGATGGTCTCTAACCAGTTCCTCTCCTACAGTGGGTCTAGGGTCTTCATTCTCATAGTCACTGCATCTGCATGGTGTGGTCAGACCCTTTGCCATTGAAGACCAAGGCAAAGAAGTTATTCAGAACCTCAGCCTTCTCCAAAACCTGGGTTGCCTGTTCTCCCAATAGCCTCTGGGGGGGACCTACGTTGTCCCTAGCCTGTTTTTTATTCACTGTGTACCTATAGAATCCCTTCTTGTTATCCTTAACCTTCCTTGCCAAGTTTAATACTAACTGGGCCTTAGGTTTCCTAATCTGGTCCCTAGCTTCCTGGACAACATCCCTGTAGTCTTCACGGGCAGCCTGTCCTTGCTTTCACCTTTTATAAGGCTCTTTGTTCCTGAAGAAAGGTTCTTGAAGAGGCCAAAGTCTGCTCTGTTGAAGTCCAGGGCAGTGAGTTTGCTGCACGCTCTTCTCACCATCCTGAGGATTTTGAACTCTACCATCTACCATTCTACCTTAAACCTTACCAATGCTATGACTGGATAACACCATCCTCAGAACTCGACCTTCAGAACTTCTCAGCTCCTTTTCTCTTCTGCTTGCTTTTGCCACCCTGCAGCTGGTGTTTCTGTACTTCCTCATCCACAGCCTTCAGTTTATCTCAGCTACATGACCATTCTCAGTCAGGCTGCCTTACAACAAGGCCTCTGGATTGCTCACAAAATGTCCATTGTCACACAGCCTGTCCACAGGTCTTCCTCATTGTCCTTTCACCCAAGCCCTTCTCTTTCATACAGATTCTTTTCTTTTGCAGGGAACGTTATTGATTCTATCAGCAATCTGTAATACTGACTAGAGTATTTTTATGTTGAATATGTTACTTCTATTTCATTGAACTTTCATTGAATTGTTTCATTTCAGCTTAGCAACTCCAGGTATTCAAATTAGTTCAAATTCTATCATCATGCTCTTCTTGATTTTTTTTTTTTTGTTTGCTTGTTCTTTCCTAAAAGATGATCTGTGGAGAACCTGGAATGAAAATCTCATTAATATTGTCAGCTGAAGCATCTCAAGATTATAAGTTAAAATCAAATGCCCATCTAAGGAAACATCACCCAAACGACAACATAAAACTTAATGCATACTATGTAGGGTTTTTAGGACTTTTGAAGGAAAACACCAACACACTGAGCACAGAATGGTATTTCATTGTCTTACCAGAATAATCTCTGATTTTAAGTGGGGAAAAACACTGCCTTTTCATTTTATGTAGAGATTCCAAGTTAAATAAGGTCCTACTTGTAGGAAAAGAAATAAAAAATAGCCAACAAACACACACTGATGCATAATCATCACTGAGAATGTATTTGTTCCTGTTTTTCCTTTTTTTGTTCTGAAATGTAATTTCCAAAATAATGGTCCTCTCCACATCTATGATGTAGGGTGATGCAGACTTTTAGAAGTAGTGCCATTTCAGTTCTATTACAGATTTTCTACAATATGCAGAATTTTATCTACTGTTTTTGGTGTTCCCTTATGAATGTATTCACTTTGTAAAACCAAGCACATCGCTCCTTTTAAACCTGTCCTTCCTGCTACAGTATTGCATTATGCACTTTCCTTGGGTTTGTGATTTTTATGACACATACCATTTACCCTATTATACTTCATGCTGTAGGCTGAAAACCTATTTTTTATATTTTAATCCTGATATGTTTTCTCAAAATCATGATATCTGCTATTGTGCACCATTTTGCAACTGACGTTTCTGACTGGGAGTTTATTTATCTGCTGCTGCAGGGTTGTCCATGACTTTTATGAAGAATTTATCTGAAGTAATGGACCTATTGCAATCTATTGGTGCTTGAAAACTTTGTTAGTAGTCAGCAAAAGACTATTGCATAGTTTACTGCTTTGCATAACACAACAAACGGTTGTAACTTTCTGTGAATCTTTTAAGTTTAGAGATACCCATGCTTTGAAAGGTTGTGGTGGAGGAATTAAAAGCAGTATTGCCTTCTGGAATGTCAGAGAAGGAGAAAAAAATCCTGTTTGTTTTTGGCAGTGTAAAATTGTGCTATCTTCCAAAAATTTTTGACCACTCTGAGTTTTATCAGAAACTGTCTCAGTTTTCTCATGGAATGCAGTACAAAGAATACTGTGTAAAAGAAACAAAGAAACAGACACATCATTCAAAAGGAAGATGTACAGCCATTGGAGTCATATCTGTTGTTCACAAAACAGGTATTGCACAATCTGGAGATGCTTTGATTTTGTTTGTTAACATCCCCTTTAGTTCTTCCTTGATATTCTTCTAAAGAAAATTTTTGTAGAAAATAAATGTTACTTCCACTGTGAGGTAATAATTTTACTTTGTATTACTGTAATGATTTGTTATCTGAAATTTCAAAAATATTATGAAAATATATTATAATTAAGCCCCATTTATTTAATAGCTTCAATGGGAAATAAGGAAGGCTTTGGATAAATTGTCAACAGAAATGGACTGGCTGATTTTTAAAGGATATGGGCTAGCTAGTATCACCATTAAGTGCCATCTGGTCAGGAACTCTAGCCAAAATATGGTCTCTCGGGCTCTTAGAATTCAGGTTACAGTCCCTGGTCTGGGGAAACACAAGAGACTTCATTGTTCTCCGTGCATTTAAGAAACCAATTCTGAAATTATGACTGTTGTACTACTTGCACCTGTAACCTCTTCATTTCTGAAAGTGTTTTATTCTGTAAAGGCTTCTTGTACCTCTGCACTGCAACGCACAGGCAGATTATTTTGTCGGGGGGGGGAAAAGGAGGGGGAAACAAGTATGTTGTTATTTGAAGAGAAATTTTCTCAAGTTCAGAGGACTGACATAAAGGACAGTGACAGAGAGCACATCATTACCAGCTGTCCCCAGTAAACACCCATAGTGGTACTACATTAATATTGATGATATATTGATATTTCCCACATTTGCTGTATAAATTGATGAATTACTGGTGCAAGCAGCCAGAAGGAAGAGTGGGATGATTTGTCATTCTTGTCACATCCCTGCTTTTCTGTCTTCACAAGGCTATATAGTATCGAGAATAACAAATGGGATTCGTATGGCTCCCTCATTAACATGCATTAGCTGTGTCAGAGAGTATCTCATGATTGATTAGGGTCAGTTCAGGAGAACCTCCATATCTTCAGACAATCTGTCTCTGCCTTAAAGAAAGCTAATAAAGATTTAGGACACTTTTAAGGAAAAAGACTTTCAGATTGGTTTTGGTCTTTTTTGAAGTTGGCTTCAAACCAGGTTCAATGAATTCACAGCCCATGAACATCATTGTAATGGGCACATTTGTCAAATGGGTCCATACTTTGAAACTGCTACAGCTGAACAGAGGACAAACTCATACGATTTGTGCTTTCTAATTCTGCTGCTTAGAAATGCACTAGATATTGTCAGT
>NDXB01011861.1:0-17865 GCA_002631895.1 Agapornis roseicollis
GAACTAGATGATCTTAAGGTCCCTTCCAACCCTAACTATTCTATGATTCTATGATTCTATGATGTTGTGTTATTTGTACACAAAATAGTGGAGTAAGAGTTTACCGAGAGTCAGTCTCTTGGTTTCTAACTGAGGCTGCAATGTTACCTTGATACATGTCCTTGAACTCCCCTTTTCTGCTGTGACTGCCCATGTAGTGGCAGCTGCTTGTTTCCCAGCTCATATCATGGGATCTGTGGAATATTTTTAAATGACTGCAATGTGGTGCTCATGCTTAGCTCACATTCTGATTCAGTGACACGTTTTCTCATGCTCCATGGTAGCCATGACAATTCATGCATTTTCCTCTAGCAAAAAAAGGAACTGTTAGATGATGAAATTCATTTTATGGTTCAACTCAGTTCCCTCTAACAGGCTCCCCTTGTCTCTCCTCTCCTCTCCTCTCCTCTCCTCTCCTCTCCTCTCCTCTCCTCTCCTCTCCTTTCCTCTCCTCTCCTCTCCTTCCTAGCCTTTCCCAGTGTTCAAATCAGCAGCAAGCCCTGAACTGTCCTATTTGGTTTGGAAACTGTTCCATGTCTGCCACCCCTTCCTTGAGAAATGTTGAGGTCATCAGCCCAAGAAGCTGTGGACAGTGTCATTAGCTGTTTCCATGCCACAGCATTCAATGCTATCTCTATGAACTACTTGATTATTTGTGGTTATGGTGTATTTTAAAGTTTAAATACATGTTTCCTTACTAATTAGTTCCATGAAAGATCTGGGGCCATATGGGGAAATGCTTGCTTTGATCAATGACTGTATTTTCCTCCCTCCTTCACAGAAAAATAAGGAGAAATTAATTCTGAAAAGAATTACTTTGTCTTGGATGTTTTTTTCTTCTTTAGAACAACAGTGTTAAATACAGGTTTAATATTCTCTGTCAAAGTAGAAGTCATTTCTATAGCTTACTCAATTTTAATAAATACTTACCTTAATGACACTGTTGTGGCTTTAAGTAGTCTGTGTAAAACACCTTTAAAAGAGATACATCTTTTGTAAAAGCAGGGTAAATCTAAGCTGAGGTGTCAGAATCACTTACTGTCTCTGAAAACCTTGGGCAAACCTGTCCCTGAATATAGATTTGAGGCACAAAGTTTATGCTTATTGGAGGTAACTTTTGCCTTTAATGATTAAGATTGCTATTCCAGAAATAGTCATACATTTAAATCAAGCTTGTGTGCTACACCTCTAGAAAATTACCACCTACTTAAAGAGAGCTACAGAAACATCTCAAGTGTCTTATTCTTTCAGCCTTTAAAAAACATCCTTTAAAGGACAGAGATTTTGCTCCCAGTCATGTTGGTATCAATCTTGGATAACAATACTGATGCTGATACATCAACTGAACACTGGTGATGATATCAAAATCTGGTTTAATATCCAAGACTTTCTACCTCAAAAGCCAAATAGATTGGTTCAAAATCTTAGCTATAACTCTGCTGAACGCTACTTTCTATATAAAATGTTCCATTACCTTTTAAAATCTATGGCACCTTGTTACAGTAATGGCAAGAGCCTTTCTTTTACACTCGTAATCAGTATTGATTATAATGTGAGATGAAGAGTCCTCTGGTAGCATAACATTACTGTCTGATTTAATAAGATAATTGCTATCTTTATTCATAAATATTATGTTTTATTGCTTTCTGTTAGTGTGGCACATGTGGGATTCATAATTTATTTCAATTACACCAGTCATCAGAGAAGCCAGTGAAATGTGATATTAGCAATGCTGCTTTTACTGTACCACCATAGATTTTCTGGAAATGCACAGGCCTGTCCTCTATGGGACAGGTATTCTTTTCCTGTCTTTAAAAAGCACCTGGCAGACGTGCTTATGAGGTATAAATAGTAAAGGAAAATAATCTATATGGTTTAGGACACTTTCTACCTGAGTACCAGGGACTTGAGCTAAAGGGAAGAAGGAAGGGAGAAAGACGGAGAGAGAAGTGGGGAATTAAAAGAGAGTAGGCAGGAAAGAAGAAGAAAGGTAAGAAGAGTCTCAGAGGTGATGAAGAGAATGAAGGCTAAGAAAGAGAGAAGGGATGATGTGCTACAGAAACAGCAGAACTACAAATGTGCTTTCTATGCACAAAACACTTTTTGCTGGACTAAAAGAATGGAAGGTAATAATGAAACAGATTAAAAGAAAAAAGTTGTTTTTCCTCTGATTCCTACATTTGTGGGGTCACTGAAAATCTCCCCTGATTTACACTTCTCAAGAACTACAGCACTTCCAAGCTTTATGCAGCTTTATTTCACACCCTCATATCACGGCCCATAGTCTCTGAGTCATACTCTCCCCTTCATCAGACCTCAGAACTTGTGAAGCTCAGGCTTAATAATAATGCACTTGCTGGTGCATTTCAGATCTATTTTTGGGTTCCTCTGGATTCTGTACGTGGACTTATCTGGGACACAGACTAAAGTCCTTTCCTTTGACTTGTTCTTGTGGCAGGATTGAACCTGGCAGTTATTGGTCCCAGGTTCATTAGCCATGACTGTGGGAATAAGTCAGACATTGAGCACCCAGAGTCTGCAGGACAGTTCTTTAGGGGCTGCTCTTGGGAGCAAAATAGAGGAAAATCGGGGTCATTTCAATGCAGGAAAGAAGTGGTATTTCTAATGTTAGAAGTGGTATTTCTAACACGTATGTAGAGGATGTTGCAAAGAACTAGCACCTCCAGCCCTCTTCTCCTCTTTTTAAGGGCAAAGCCTCTTGGACATTGTGTCTGGATTTTGGTGGGACATCTGATGAGACTCTTTCTTCTGTTTTTTCCTGCATTCAGCCATTCTCTAAAGTCATTTCACAGTCCTGGCAATTTTCAGGTGGCCGGCCTGCTCTCCAGAGCTGCTGATTAACAAACCACCACAGGGAGAACTTGGAGAAACTCTAGTAACTGTTTGTGATGCTGTAACAGATTTCTACTGAGAAAAAGGTGTTTTCCAGGTGTTGTGTGATGCATTCATGGCATTACACAGCTTTCAAGCAGCCTAATGTAACGCCCACTATCTTTTATTATTTATGAAAGAGATTTTTTTTTGTTTATGGTGCTGGAAAAACCCATTTGGTTCTCTTTGAAGTTCAGGCAGGTCAGCAGAGAACATTGGAAACTGAACTTTTCAACCTGGTGGTCCCTGCTGCCATGGCGGGCAGCAGTCTGACAGGAACACAAGTTCAGCAGTACAGAGTAGTAATAAAAAAATGCGGCTTTGCAACTTTTCTCTGTCGATAACAAAGCTCATCTTTTTGTGCCAGCAAGACATTGCATGCAGCACACATTTCAAATTCAGTTAATCTCAAAATAATTCAAAAATCAAAGAGCTTATTCAACCATCAAGACATACCAGATTGACTCACTGTGTATTCATGGAGGGGAGAGCAGAGGGAAAAAGAATTCAATATCGGGATCAGTAAAAGCAGCACTAGTTTTCATTTGGTCTAAATTGTTTTTAGGCCACACGAGCACACTGTGAATGCTAAAAGAGGTACCAAAAGAATATTTAATGCATTGTTTGCATTACTCATCTAGGAATAAAATTCTCAAAGGTGACAGTTGTACATATGTGCCCATGCTCCTCCTGCCTCGCTGCAAGACCTTGTATAATTTTAATGTTATTTTGGGGCTGTGTATGCATCTGCTGTCTCCACACATCTGACATTCAAATCCAGTGCCAAAGAGCATGTGTACACACAGCTGATGGGCTGAGAGGTTTTGCTGGGGTATTAATATTTGCTTAACCAATTTCATTGTTTCCTGTTTTGAATGTCAAATAGAGAAAAATTCAGATACCATTAGACATAGAATTGCTGCTGCCAAATTAACATGTATTTATGACTGGGCACCTGCTAGAGGTAGTGCTTATAGTGGGTGGTGTAGGGATGGCCGTTTCTTCTTAAGTAAAAGAATGTATTTACCTGTAAAGCTTAGCAGGATGCAGGACTGGACCTCGGATTACTGGCATGGTCTCATGAGCATCAGTGCTGCTCTGTGGCATCCAGGAGGAAGTAAGGGGGGGACAGCACAGGGTTCAAGTCACTAAGATTAGGACCAAGAGCTATGGGAAATGGGAGGTGAAAAAATAGAGGTGCCTGTTCTGGCAGCTGAGCACAGGGAATACTTGGGAGCCCATGAGGAACCCTTGGTTATGCTACTGGCTGAATGCTGAGTTTTTGCTGGATATATGAATGAAAAGCTCCTCTTGCTGCTCCACCTAACACTTTTTCTGAACAAGAATAGATTATTTAACAATAAATTGCTCTCATCTCTTAGGCTTTAAATTTGTCATTCCCATTTTATCTTTTATGTGCATCTTAGAGTCTTTCCAGACACTGAGCACTGAATTGAGGCAGACACACAACCTAGTTCCACCATTCTTCTGCATGAAGTGTGAAGGGCTTTTATTCTTGAAACTTGTATACAGCTGAATAAACTAATTTCTTTCACCTGTTAGTTATCCAGGCTTTGTTTGTCTTTGCAGAGCAGAGTGTAATCCAATAGAAGTCAATTACAGACCCCTCTTTTAATTGTCAGTCAAACAGTGAAGATGGTAGCAGTCATGAAACACTTACTTGCCTTTATTCAATAGTGAAGTGTACCAGCCCCAAGGTAAAAGGCATGATGTGACACAAGATCACTTCTATTTCCACAGAGACTTCACCAGAGTGACACGTGCAGAATTGAGGTCACACGATAAGCGTTTAACCAGCTAACAGCCAAATAATGAAAAACAAAACCCCAGACCACAAACCCCATATGATTTCTGTGTAACCTGGAGATGAGTTTCTTTTCCTTCACATACTTCATGCAGCATTTAATTACTGAACAGCAGGGCTGCTGTGGGATGAGGATTCTAACTCCTGCTTGATACAGGAGCTTCTGCATCATGCAACACTTTGAATAAACTATTTCACTGGCTTCTAGCCCACTCAGTGGTGGAGGGAAAAGGTTGGGAATACCACTTAATCATACTTTTAAAGAAGAATACTGTTTAAGAACAGTTAGGTGGGATCATATGGGGGAATTATGACAGAACTTCTCTGCACTGTCAGTGGAAGTGACCAAATAGAGAGTTACAGGGAAAATAGTGTTTTTCTCCCAGTCAGACATTTTCACTAGTCTGCAGATATCTGGAAACTGTTCTGGGAGTATAACAATCCTTGCACATCTTTGTATCATTTATTTCCACTACTTGAGATCTTTAGCTTGATTCTGAGGTCAGTAATGGCATGTCACCTAAAATATCATTAGACTTGTGTTGTCTTCCAAGCAATGCTGGAGATTTCTCAACTTGTTGCATTCCATGAAATTGTGATAAATTGAGTCACACCCATGAGGGAGAACAAAAGATAAAAGAGGATTATAAAAGATAAAAGCACATATTTGCTGTTGAACTCTTGCTTTAGTTATTCCCTGTTGACACGAGTGCTGCTGTATGTTCTCTATGTTAACATCAATTACTCATCTTCCTTCGGCAGCACTCTTCCACCCACTTTCAAGTGACTGATGGGGTGAAGTAATGGGAGATGGCACACCATGCACCAGCACTCCTCAGCTTATCTCGGGGGGTGGTGGGTGCGGGGTGGGAGGGGGGAGGATGGAGTGGTGGTGGGGTGGTAGCAGTGAACAGTGTATCCTCTAGCTTTTACATATACACTGTTTTTCAACATAGAGCTGGTTAGTGCGTTTGTTGTCTACCCTACACAGGCTGCATGTGACGTGGAGATTAACCAAGCAAGGGCTGATGTCTCAGCTAGTTCCATTTTCTCTCTTTTCACTGTTTGTTTCACCAGAAAAGCAGGGGTAGGCTGGCTTCTAGACCACAGTAAGAAGAGCTCCAGGAAGTATTGTCAGGTCCCTGCCTACTAATCAAATAAAAGCCAGTAAAACTCTTAACAGCCTTTTGTGCTGTATGTGGGCATTGATTATGGAGTATTACAGTTGTTGCTATTGACAAACTGAATCAAATTAAGAACTGCTACTGACTGTTCCAGCTCTTTGGTGAGTCAGGGGGACAAAGGGTGGTGCTTCTTTTTCTTTCCAAAAGTAGTATAGAAGAACCCCCAAAATTAGGATGAAGCATTAATGGCTCATTCTCTAGTGATCAACTCTTGAATCTTTCTTTTCTGCTTTAAGCTCAAAGTTACAGACTTTTTCTGTTTGATACTGTCAACTACAATTGCTTGCAATCAAACCTTTTAGCTGTCTATCTGGAACCATTTATTTTTAATGTGAAAGACATAGGCAATTTACAGCAAATAGTAATGTAAATGTGTTATAAGTGCTGGAGGTTCTGAGCAGGCGATATGTTATAAAACTTAATGTACCCATTTTGCACATGCACAGCTTTTTTCACTTGTAACAGAAAGGCCTAGTTAACATTAATTTTTACATCTTCATTCTCATTAATGCTTTTTTTTCCCCCACATCCCAGCACACTATTTCATTGGCTGCCCCATTAGAACACACTCTTACATAGCATAAGAAAATGTCTATAAGTTCTCTAAAAAAGAAAAAGTTAGTGACTACCTTGCAGAAAACGAATTTGGTGCGCCAGCTTACAAGGCCTGTTGAGGAAGAAATGATTCCTACCAAAGCCTTGGACATTGATCCACGTATTTTAATTTCTGCCACACAGAAATGATGAAGCCTCTAAGAATATTAGTAAAAATACTTTAAAGGTTTCTAGATTTTAAGGCTCATAATCTGTTTTGGTTTGGAACTTGTGGCTATCGCTCTTTCTGGAACATAAGATCAAATATGTGAACATTTTAAATTTCATATGGCTTTACCGCAAATTCCCAATTAGTGTAAGGACCAAAGCAGATCTTTATCTTAGCAGTGAAAATCTATAGCAGGGAATGCAGTATGCTTTCTCCTGAAAGAAGGCTTAGCTCAGATTCCTTGCTCTATGTTCTGCTGCAAGTTTAAAGTTTGTAGCATAATCCATCATTGAGTCCTTGCTGCTGAGTTTGATGCAAATCCCTTTTCCTCTGTAATGATCTGTGTAATCTGGAACGTGCAGGTGCAAGGGATGCTCTCTATTGACTGTAGGGAAAGGGCAGACTGGAAGCATCTACTAATGTTGTTCTTCAGATACATTGTCCTTGGAGGTAGGTGGTTGGAAGTTTAGGTATTTGACTAGAATTATATGCGGATCTGAAGAATATGGATTTGCTTGTGTTTATGAAGACAAGTGATCACCATGAATATCTGTGAATCTTTTTGCATTTAGAAATCATTCTAATATATATATATTAGAATATATATAGAATATATATAGAATATATATAATTGCCCCAGAAGCGATTTTCTAATTAAAACTAAGTTCATAATTGATACCTTATTTGATCAAAACCACTTTTTCATTCACCAACTCACCATAATCAAATGCTTTGCTTCCCAAAATTATTCACCAGATGAGTGAGATATATACTTCTCTATGTGTTCTTCATTGTGAGCAGTTTGCTGTAAACCATGTTCACTGGAAACTAGAAGATTTATTTATTTTGACTTAATGGACAAATCCCATAATATTTTGTTGCTGCTCTTAGACTGGATGTAGTTATGGGGTCACACTTCCTTATGCTAAAGTTTGTCCTGATTTTACCAGAATCTTCAAGGGTATTGAGGCCAAGAAAAAAGGTTCACAGGAGTCTGTTGAATCTTTTAGCATCTAGGCAGTTAAGCATAAAATGTCTCCAATGTGACAGACAGTTAAATGATAAAACACCTCTCTAGTAACTACTGAAGATAGGAAATATTATGTGAAAGGGGCAGGAAGTGTTTCAAAGGGCACTTGATAATAAAGGGTCTGCAAGTGTTACTTGTAAGTGATTTATTGATTTGTTCAGTGTAGCATGCGAGACTGTACTGATTTATACAGAGCATATACAAGAGCCATGTCATTACAAACTGCAAACCAATCTTTAAAATTAGTTACTGTCCAATGGGTTTTGGAAAGATATACCTGTTCTGCTGCCACCCAGCCCAGAACACGATGATTAGTTGAAGATGAAAGTTGATGTGAGTAGATCAAAACTCAGTGTATTAGGTCAAGCATTTTTAACATGAATTTATGAACTGATATTCTGCTTCATTTTGTGTTCTCTTGGAAAGAAAAATTGAAATACTCCAAGGATTTTCCTTTACAATACCTGGGACTTTCTTGCATGGCATTTCCGTTTCTCTCTGCTTTCTCTAGTCTACCCAAACTCCTCTTTTCTTTTTTGCACTTACTCTGAGGTGTCAGCATGCTATTAGCTATGCATCTTAATGTTGTCTTCACTAGTCCCAAGGCATGGGTACTAGTCTTTATTTCAAGGCGCAAACCCTGCTTTTCTGTTCATGACATCCCATGTTCAGTCCTAACTGAAAACGAAGATCAGCATTATTATAGATACATTCAGTTTTCTAATGATAAAAATCCATCTGGCTGATACAGTGTACATATAATAAAATACCCAAGCACACATCAGTCACCTGCAAAGATGGGAAACTTACACCTCTGCAGAATTGATTCTGCAAGACATTAAGACCTTCAACTTTAGAAGAAACTCTGTTGCCCTGGAAATTGTTGCTTAAGCAAAGAAGTGCCTTTTGGCACAGATTTCTGATCTTTAAAAGCAAAACTCTTATGACATGAAATGAAATCTTGTGGCTTATGTGTTTCTTAAAAGAAGCCCAAGCCCTGTGCTGTTTCATATTTCTCCAATATAAAAGCTTTTACTTGTCAATACTGAAAATCCTTTGAGCCCTTTGCGCTCACCAAGGAAATTACAGGCACCTGAACTGCACTGGTAAGCACACGGTGGTCTCAGATGTGTGCACTGTGAGCTGTGCAGGCAGCGCAGGCCTGGAACCCAGCTTCCCAATGAGGCTGCTCAGGGAGCAGCAGCACAGCCAAACGCAGAGAAAAGACAGAAGCTTTGTTTGTTGCTATTTGCATTCCCGCCGTGCCCAGAAGACCACCCCCGGGTTATGAAGGGTATCACTGTGCTAACACTGAAAGGACATGTTGGAACATGAGACAAAAGTGGAAACGGAGGAACACAAAGACATAGCCTGATGATAATAGATAGCAAGCTAGGTCTCATCAAAGAACCATCCAAGGTTGGTCATTCCCTAGCTGTAACAGCAAGGATATCTTAGTGGAGAGAGCTGAGGGACTGCTAAAGGTAACTCTGGAGATGTTCAAAGTGAGTCACTTCCTAGCATGAAGGATACAGTGGCAGAGAAGAGAGGATGAAGTTGCTTTTGTATTTCTGTAGCAAGTGGATGCTGAAGGCAGAAGTCATTGGTTAAAGAGAACTGTCAGCCTGTTTCACTGTGCAGAATGAGGGACAGCAAGGCAAGGACAGACAAGGAAAAGCTTAGGAAATTAAGATGCTTTTTGTTTGATAAATTTAAAAGAAGGAGTCAAAAGATGACAGATAGGATGGCTGATGTGGTCAAAGAGGGTGGTAAAAATCATCTTTTCAGAAGTATTGCAAATAGATGTGAGCAGGGCCAGAAATGCATTTGTCAAGCCTGGAAAAAAAAAAAATGGTTAACTTAATAAAAACAAAAGGTCTTGGGGGCCCAGAGAGAGCTTTTCCAGTGTGATCTGATAAGAAAAGTCATATCTGAGTTTGTTATGTAGAGAGCATCTGTGGGATTTGCACATAAGCTGGATTTGGGGACAGAGAAAGGGATCAGAGTTGCAGGTTCTCCCAGGTTATGGATTGCAAAAAGTGGCACTGCATTGCCAGAAGTGACTGAGGAAAGAAAGGGAAAAAGATTAGAGAAGTCTTGCTATGTTAAGCTTAAACTAATGACTAGATATCTCTGAAAAGATTTTAATTCAGACAGGGTATATTGGAGCAGAGAGATACTTTTGTGAGTTGCTAGGATAAAAATATAAATTGAATTTATGTTTTCAAATGACTTCTGGGCTGCTAAAGTTGACAGTTCCTCTCCTACAAGAGAAGGAGGGGATTCACTGGTGGAAAAACTGAGCTGGAAAACACACCACAGCCCACATCATTCATGACAGGTCACCAAGTATGGGGAGTTCAATGGGGCTTACATAATGTAGAAAATGATGACTATGGAGCAGCTGAGGATACCTCCATGCTTTTGCTGTTGCAAAGGATAACTAGCTGGTCTTTTGCTGCCTTAGCGAATATATACGCTGGTTGCAGAAGCAATTCAAAGTCCTGTTTTATCCTTGGGGAGCCTTAAGAAGGCTCTTGTGGCAGTGTGTTTTTCTCACTGTAGCAATTTTTCATCTACCTGTTGAATATAATTGCTGAGCCTGATGTGTATGTTATTTCCTCTTTGGCTTTGTAGATATAATTTTAGTTTGTGTCATAGACTCAGACTGTTTTCCTTTCTTTGACTTTCAGCATATTAATGAGAAACAGGAGGGCAGAGGATGTCAGAATATATTAGGTCTAGGGCCTTCAGTTTAGTATTCTGTGTGCACTTCATTAGCTGAAGCTGTTTAACAAGTGTGGGGTTGGGGTTTTTGTCTTTTAATACAGTCTGAGTTCTGGAAAGTGCATGCTACACACCTACTGGGTAAAATATATGCTTTTCTTCTGTGGTGCTCCTATTGCCTCCCCTGGAAGAACGCTCCTAGGCTGCAGGAGATGGATGCAGTCCCTCACTGGTGGAGTAACTGATCACAGCCCTCGTGTTCATCAGGGAGCATGGGTTAAATTTTCAAAGCTGGTACTGAGAGTAGCAGGTACAGGCCACTGGAAAGCAAATAATTGAGTCTGAGCCCAAGATAGCGCCTTAATCATTAGCTTGTAGTTTCATTTTTCATGTCTTCTCAATGGGAATGGATGAAGAGAAAAATGGGGAGGAAAACAAACACAGATCACTGAATTTCAAGTATCTGCAATTGCCTGTGTTGTCTTTCTTTGCTTCTGCTTTGGCAATTTGCATGGTATTTTACTATGTAATTTTAAGGACCTTTGCTTCATGTTTGGCTAAAATGAAAATGCTCATTGTAGCTCCTTATGAGACACTTTTCCCGAGGGGAAAAGTTTCCTGTTGCAGTAAATGTTTTCTGAAACACATTTACTGCTGTTTCTTCAATCTGAGTAGTAACAAATAGTGTTACATTAATGCATAGCAAAACAGCAGCAGCAGAACTTTGGAAAGAAGCCTTTCATATTGGAGTTGCCAGAACTTTCATTGTGTCTGGGTACAACAGGCATAGAGCTGACCACCTCCTAATTGCTTGCCACTTGCTTTGATTATTTTTCTTATCATTCCTGGAATGAGATGCCTTATGTGGCTCGTCAGCGTGTTCAATATCATTGTGCATAACTTTCAAATTTAAAATATGTGAAAAATGAAGTCCTCAACACAAATGTTCAGAGAATTGTTTTCACCTGTGCAGCTTCTGGTGTCATGTGGGTTTATATTTATACACTGATCAGTTATGACGCTAAAATTAACTTAAATTAATAGGCTCCTAGTTATCTGCTCCCTATGAAAGAAACAAATGCATTCTTACAATATATTATTGCAATCAGTAGGAATGAAATATTGCTATGCAGGGAGAAGTCACTCATCAGCATTTTTTTCTGACCAGCTTCTCTTTGCAAATAGTCTAATGCTTTCAGAGCTGTTATGAAGCTTATTTATGTGCTTCCATTTTCTCTGCATGAATTAAAAGAAAAAAAAAGGATAAGAAATTGTCCTAATTTAAAGTATAATTTATGATAAAAGTTTGGCACCACAAAGGTTGATCACAGAAAAATTGCAATATTGGAGCTTCATTTCATACTCATGATGTCTGCTGTGGCAATGGAGTTTAGCTGCAAGACTTCTCTTCCTTCGGAAAATGCTAATTGGATTTTCAACAGGATGCTCATGAGTAAAAGATGGTGCTGCACAGTGAGAATGTTTTTTGTCTTTAAGTAGCTCTGCTTAATGAAATGTATAAAAATCTTATATTGTTCTGTCAAAACAGAAATAATGTGCTTACTCTATTTCCTGCTGTGATCCACCAATCTGGTAATTTAAATCTAAATGTGCCATAATCTTGAACACTGGGAGGATGAGGAAAAAATCGTAAGGCAAACGCCCACACTTACATTTAATAGACGGCCTTTTGAGCTCCTTTTCAGTTTAGTGCTGTCCTTCCTTGATGAAAACAAACACAAATTTCCTGAAAATAAGATCAAAACCTCAAAAATGCATCAATGAAACCACAAGATTCAACAGGGTAGATTTTAATGGGCCATTAAACCTGGGGTGTATTGTGAAGTACCAAAGTAAAGGGTGGATTACTTAAAGTACCCACAAAATATATTAATGCTTCATTAAAGCATACCATATAAACAAATGGTCATATTATAACTAAGTGGCCTGACTGTGCAATCATTTTTAGTGTTGTGTTAAAGGAAGAAATACAAACAGCAAGTTAAGAATTGGGTCCAGCTTGTTAAAATGAAGACTAAAGTTAATTTAAAAACCTGAAATACATAATATGTACTATTTTCCCAGTAATATTCCTCCACAATTGAGGGAAGAAAGTATTGAGTGAATACTTTTCAAAAGTAGTAATTTGACTACATATCTGGCAATGTGGCTTTTTCAAAGTCTTTGGGTCTAAAAAGGCAGATCCTGACCTCAAATACATAGAACACTTTTTCTTTGCTTAACATAAATGCAGAGCAGTCCTTCATCTGATAAGCTCAAGGAGCTTGGCCAGAAAACATAAGGTGCTTTTGGATGACAGGTTGCTTCAGTGCTTCCAAAATATATTGTTGGTTCATTAATGTGTGACAAATGAAGATTGATCCCAAACCTATATGTTCCTGACAGTGGGGTTCAGGCACACTCTGGTACTGCACCGGTGTTTCCCTGTTAAGGAGGCAGGGATGTTTTATACAGTGCAGGCACTGTTAATGAAGGAGCCACAACCTTTCTGACTTGTAGGACAGCGTCACCTTCTCTTTATGTATTTGTATTTCCAAAAATCCTCTTGGCTGTTTCCTTTAACCAGAAAAATACATGCCCTTTTTTTATTTGAATAGAAGACCAAATCAGTAAGGCTCTTAAGCACGTTCTTAATACTCTATTCAGTGAGACAGATTACAGAAGCACCCAGAAGGACATCTGGTAGAAATCAAGTCATTAACCACAGTCAACTTTGGGTCAAGCTTGAAACACTTGAACAAAACTCAAACGTGTGTTGTAGCTCCTTTTTTGAGTTACACTTTGTGTCACTACAGATTGCTCATTTTGTTTTACTGGTATTGAGTGCCTGCTCAGTTGAGGCTCTTCCCATTAAAAGCATGGAGAATCCCCCGTGAATGGAGGAGATGTCTGGAAAAATACAGTTCCAGAGAAGGTTTTTCTTCCTTGTCGGTTTGCATCAAGTTCGAGATCCAGCTGTCTTTGAGAAGTAAGTAATCCCTCTTTGTAGAGGAGCCTAGATTTAAGTTGCTCAAGGGATGAGTTTCGTTTATCTTTTACAGACATTCAAATAGTATAAAAAATGACTCCTGAGTGGGGAGATAGAAAGCAAAATTTCTGCCCCCAGCTGGTGAGCTAGCTCAGGTGCATGTATCTCAGATAACCTAGAACCTAGCATGGGATATTGAGTGAACAGTGGTTTCTGATTAGTTCTTCTTATGGAGGGACTTGTAATAAACTTTTTCATTTTATTTGTCTGCATCAATTCACAGCAAATGGATTGCAGTGAAATTTAACATTGCAGCAATTTCCTGCATAACACCATCCTTACACACAGGGAATCAGCAGCACATAATGGGCACCATACTCATGTCTCCCAAAAACCCATTTTCACTCTATAGTTGGTCCATCATTTATATGGATCAAGGCAGAAAACAGAGGAAATGAAAAGACACATTGAAAACAATGTGGGCTGCATGTTATTTCCTCTTGATGGCTTTTAATGTATTACTGATCTGAACATATGGTAAATAGCGCAAGTTCTTTCTTTTTAGTAGTGCTGCCTCTGGTAAGGCATTTTACCCTATCTTTAAACAGTGAGTTCTTAAGCCTGCACCTACTGAACATCTATAACGGACTGGTATAAAGAGAGCTATTTAATGGGTGGTACTTACTGTGCAGCTTCAGGTCCTCTGGAGCACAAAGAGATCTGTGAAACTGTAGTTTGCAAAAAAACAAACTGTATAAAAACTTTATTTTAAAAACAATGGGAGCCACTAAGAATAATTGAAGATGCTGGTGCATGGACTATAGAAATGCATTGCTGGTAACTGTTGATGCCAATAGGTGAAATGGCCTTTTATTTGGTCACCTAAAAGATGCTAATGAAAAGCAGCTGTGTATATTCAGTCCCAAGCCCCAGTCTCGTTTTCCAAACCCAGAAATTACCTAGTACATTTTTATTAAAGCACAACTCCCCTCTCAGCTGATATTTTGCTTTGGGACAGATGGCTTTCTTTTTCTGTTTTGTTTTTGGTTTTCTGTTGGGGATAGAAAGTAATTGCTAAAAAGTTTGTTCTGCTTTTCCACACGGTTCTTCCATTTCCTCCTGGCACTCTTTCCCCTGAAAACCTGCATTTACACCCTTCCTCCCAAGTGCTTTGTGCCTTCAGAGCTCTGTCATTTTTTTTTCTGCACTTCTGCTGCTTCTTCCCTTTCAGAGAGATGTGTTCCTTATGCTTTTGTCTTTCCCTTCTCACCAAATTAGGTAACAAAACTCCTGATAACTCGTCTTAGAGTCAGGTTGACCCTGTCTTGCTGTCTGGATGTAGCTTGCTCCCCTCTAAAGTGGCATAAGCTCACTGCAGTCTCCTCTGCTCTGAGCAGCCTCTTCTTTGACCTTCTAACACGTGTTAAAGGTTGTGTATAGCACATAGCATGAAATCTCACCTGCGAAGTAAGCAGGTACTATTATTGAACCCTGGTGCTCTGCAGGGTCAGCAATAGGCAGTTGTTACTGCCAGTGAGGGTGATACTCACCCTCATATACTCTCAGCTACCTCTTCAAAATAGCAGGAAAATAAACTGTTTGGGCAACAGCAATGTTTGTTATTTTAACCAGAGCAATATTTGTTTGTACTGGAAAACAGGGTAGTGCCACAGTGAAAGTGTTATCAGCTTTTACAAACAACTTGGTTTTGCGATTGATTTTGGTGATTACCAAATGCTGGGAGGCTGCTGCTTAGCTGTCTGGGGTTTCTGGGGTGGCAGCCCTGCTGGTGGCTTGCACTGGAGTAACTGAGCATTCTCCAACAACATTTACTCCTTTAACCTCCTTTGCAAATTTAGGTGATTGAAGCTTTACAACCATCTTGGCTACTAGACTTGTCTTTTAGAAAGCTGTTTCCTTGTTTCATTTGAAAATGGCTGAAGCAGTGAAACATTGCGTGTTCTTAAAGAGGGACAGAGAAGAATGGAAGTCAGGGAGTAGTTCTGAGATAGATCTGGTTTATGTATTTTTGATAAGGTGGTGATAATTTTGTCATATCAAAGTGTCTGCAAAGTTTTCTTTCTCTGACCTGAGAAGTGCCACCCATTATCTCTAATTCAGCATCTGTTCATATTCTTCTCCTTGAAATTAGTAGAAACTGCTTCAACCAGGTAATGGGCCACAGTACATAGATTGTGCATTTTCCTTAACTTTGAGAAAAATGAATTCATTCTCATTCTTGTTCATCATTCTCTTTCCTCAGGGTGTACATCCCTCTGCTTTTCTGAATCCAGGGCTGGATATAGCACATGGCTAACAGTGCTGCAGTCATCTCCCTGTATACTACCAGGCATATGATAGGTAACAGCTGAATGTCTCAGACATGTAGCAACTGCAGCAGGACCTGAAAAATATGATTTTATACCTCCCACCAACAATAATTAATCCAACCCAATTTCTGCTTCTAGCATGCATAAACATTCCTCTTCATTCCTCTTCAAAAATGGCTTTTAGGCAAGCCTTTCAGCTTATTAAAATGATTTTATGATTTATTATTTTTTTTTTTTAAGATTGATGATGCTAGAAATACAGGAGATGGTGGTCTGTGCATCGTCTTGTCATCTCAAATATGAATCATGTACCTGTACTGTTAGAAGTTTTGGGAAACTATGGAAGTTTTAACAGGCTTTTTCTGCTCCTTTAGCTCCCTGAGCCAGATAAGCCTGTGAGGCTTTTGAATCTCAGGCAGCTGCTGGTGTTATAAATACTTCTTAATTGTGCATTTTGGAGAGACTGTAATGGCCCAGTGATTTCCTAGATTTGCAGGCCAGAAGGCATCACCGTGATCATCTACTCTGACCTCCTCCAGAGATGTAGGAGTCACTGGGTGAAATCCCATCAAATGGATTAAATAGCAAGTGTAAAATTAAAACGATAATAAAATACAATATTTCTTCTTGGTGCTGGTCCAGGACTTAAGGTAGTGAGGTAGTGCAGTGCAAAGGTACCTGATTTCCATGTTTCATCCTATACTGTGTTGCAGAAAAAAGACCTCCCTTACTTTTCAGCAAGTGGTGTCTTTTTTTTAGTTTTTTGAGGGTTTATTTTTATTAAATTGAATGTTTTTGCTTTAATATGGAAATGTAATCTTCTTGGTGGATGTTAGGCTATCAGCGCATCTATAACAACTTTGGTATTTCATCCCTGTCATGGTCCTGCTTATAGCCTGAGGCTTCATATATGTGTGATATATCATTTAGCAAGGATGATGAAGAGGATATGTTTGATGTCTTCAGGATCCAGGAGTAGATCTGGTGCCTATAATTTATCTGACAGCTTGTGTAAAACTGAACACGCCCCAGAATCACTCACTGGAGAGCCAGGAGCACTTAATGCATCCTGTGTGTTAGTAGGAGCAGCCCTGGAGGCACCTTGTCACATGCCATAGTACAGATCACCTTTCCTGAGCTCTCTGCTTCTTTTCAAATACTGCTTACTCTGGAAAAAATCAGATATAGTCACTTTTCCCATTATCTTAGTTCTTTAACTGTACAATAGGTTATGCACAGCACCTCCTCTGCAGCTGTTTGAGCTTGTTGCTTTAAAGAAAATGGCACCGATCCCATGTTATAATACTCACACTAACAAGGTAAAAGTGACTCTGACTGATGTAGTATGTATTCCAGTACAGGTGAAGTCAATCCCAAGGCAACTTAAAGGATAGCATTTTCTTTTTCTGCAAGTGGTTGTGTATTTCCTGTTCCTTCCAACTCAACATAGATGACTTACAGTCAACAGTGCGTGTAGCTGTGAGTAAGAATCCACTGTAATTCAGCAAGGATATTCTTCAGGAAAGATCTGACTTATTAGGGTTTTTTTTTTTTGTATTCTTCTGAAGTGAACTCGGAGGAATAAGATTTGTGCTGTTGTTAGTCTGTGGAATCTAATGAAGTCTAGAAACGTGTATCCCCTGTCTTCAGTGGCATAGCTCTGGGAGGCCGCAATCACAAATGTAAAGGCTCCATGTTTCTGTGCCAGTTCCAGTGTGTTCCATACGAAATTTGGCAGGCACAGATGCTTCTGGTGGAGAAAGTGGTGGGAATTCCTTCACAGCAGCACTTTCCTTCTTGTCATCCAGAAAGACTGTTGGTTTTGGTCTGATTCTCCACAGAGAAGTTGTCTTTAGATCTCAGCAAACTTCCCTGGTGTGTAGAAAGCATGCTGTGTCATTCATTACTTGAATGAAGGTCAGTTTATGCTTAATTGACTGGTAAAACTAAAGCAAAATATATCTCAATTGATTTAATTCCCATGCACATCTTACAGAAAACCAGAGGTATATCTTGCTAAGTAAGGATATTTTCAATCTGGTCTTGTAGTGCTGGGGGGGGGGGGCGGGGGGGGGGGGGGGGGGGG
>NDXB01011861.1:22746-65748 GCA_002631895.1 Agapornis roseicollis
GGTTTTTTGGGTGTTTTTTTTTTTTTTTTTGTTTTTTTTTAATTTAGATGATTCCAGTTACTTTAAAAATGTGTATCCTTCCAAACCATACTCTTCCAAAGTCAGGTTGGACAGGGCTTTCAGCAGTCAGGTCTAGTAGAAGGTGTCCCTGCTCATTAGACCTTTAGATGATCTTTAAAGGTCTCTTCCAACACAAACCATTCTGTGTTTCATTCTATTATATTCTTTAATTTATTCTAAGTAAAATTCTTTGGTAATTAGCCATATCAGGAGGTGGCTTAATGGAAGGTGTTTTATTCCTTCACTGTATTTCAATTATAGTAATAATTTTACAAATCAATGCTTGCCTGAATAATTTGAGTTCTCCCTTTTACTTTTGACTGTCCAGTACAACTTTTACGGTTTTGTTGCAAGCTTCTTGATTCTGCTGTGCATTAAGTGGCTTTGAAAATCTAATTCAACTGATAACCTGAGATCATCAAAGCCATACTAACACAGGCTTGACTCACTCTCGCAGAGATGTAGCAGAGAGGGCAGTGACTGAGATCTGGAACACATCTGCTGAGCCCTGACCATGTTGTCACATCAGGCAGGTTATCTTCAGCTGTAATGAAACAGGCTGAGCCTTTTGTCCTCTGGACATTTTTGCTTATTTTGGTTCAGTTTTTTTTTTCTTTGTACTGTACATTCAGAAGAGAGTGATGGAGTTCTAGTGTTGATGGAATAAGGGAAAAGAAGGTGAATAGATGCTGTAAAATTCTATTGTGTTTTGGAGAGGAAACTGTTTATCTTATTATTCCTCAGATAGTAGTATGGGAATAGAAAATTGCAATAGTGATACAGTTCCCTATGCACCTGCTGGAGAAAGTGCTGCTTGCAACGCCAAGGGGGTCTCTGACAATTAGGGTTGGGTTTTTTTTTTTCCTTATTTTTAATGAGAAGAAAGCGCTCAGCTTTTTGTTCTCATCTTGAGTAAATTGCAAGCCCCTGGTTCCATATCTGTTTTACATTCCTTTCATCATGTACTCCTTTAGTCATCTTTCTCTTAAGGTAAACAGTCTTTTCCATCCCCATTTCTGAGAGAGCTCTGCTCTGCTACTCTCTCTAGAGCTTTCCTGGTCATGTATGTAAGAGCCATGGCGGACAACTGCAGGGTGTGAAGGAAAGATGTTATTCTGGTGAGTAACTGACGCTTTGTTAGTGATGGAGGTTTTAGTGAGCTTTTAGGATATAGTTATATCCCTGCAGTAGGATCCTTCTGTTAGGATTACTTATGTGGGCAAAGGATTTTAAAAATTATTCCCTAATAGGAACATTTTCAATAGAGAAAATGGATTTGTCTGTGTTTGAGATGTGTGTATATGAAGATGTATTCACTGAAGTTATACACTAAAAATATGAGCGTCGGTTGCAAGGTCAAGAATTGGAGAACTGGGAAAATCTAAATTTACTGTTCTTTGTGCAATCTTAATTCTATGCATGCTGGATTTTTTCCAGCACTTATCTTCCACACTGAGCTCTTATCTTGCTCAAAGCCCAGCATTTGGAAAAGTAGTTTGGATCATGGAATTCGAAAAACATGTCATAATCCTCAAAGGGCAGAATAAAGACTGTGTGGCAGCATAAAAGTCTGCTATTTCCAAAGCTGAAGTGTGTGATTTGCAATCTAAACATTTTAACGTCATTTATTGTGTGTCATTTCCCATTTATTTTGTTAAAGGCAAAGAGAAAAGAGTCCTAAGTAGTTGCAGAAGCTCTTTCACAGCTTATTGTCAGGGTCTGAGAGCCTTTGCCTTCCTTCCAGCACTGTCAGTGTCACCTCTGCCAGTAGCAGGCAGGCAGAGTTAACATGGCTGGCTGCTAGCGCACTCTGAGGAAGAGAAGTAGTCTGTGCAAGCTGAGGTTTCCTACATTTAGTGAGAAGGGGCGTTTTCTCCCTCTGGGGTGCTGCTGGGGGCAGGGGAAGAAGCAGCGAGGACCCACTGTGCACTAGGGTGTCTTGGCTCGGCTGCTGTGCCCAGGCTCAAAGGGCAGGATGCTTAGCTGGTGCCTGCCTTTGCTCTGGCTTTGCTGCCTCCAGAACAGGAAACAGAAGATGGTGACTTTGGGAGTTCTGAGAACTTGAGAAGAAGGGGGCAAACTGACTGTCCCAGCTTTTTTCTCACCACTCCATCTGTTTTATGGGCATATGTTGAGAAAATATGAGATAATTAGTGGAGAGGATGTTGATTTTATATTTCGATACCATTGAATTTGTATTTCTCTTACAAAAGGATACATGGTCACTGTTTCTTTCATATAGCAGCATTTCTTTGCTACAATTAAGAAGCGCATTTCCCAGAATTCAGGGTACTTCTATTTGTTTGTGTCCACAGACAAAATACCACTCCTATAGTGTCAATGATAATTGTTATTAATGCAATATGCATTATTCTTCCTGGTAGACCTATGAAGCCAAAGAATGAAAGTCTAAGGAAGTAGAATTAATAACTCTGTTGCAATACATCATGTAGATAAGCCAGTAATTGCAAGGTCAGATGGGCATACAGAGATAGATGCTCAGCTGATTTATGCCATAATGAAAGCATGGACCTTTTGCATATGTTTATGAATAATGTTTCTTATAAAGATACTAGATTGATTGCCTACAAAGACATCTTGTGAACCAAAAATGATCAGCAATCATGGTAAGGAAATATAAAAGATAAATATGTGAATCTATATTAGAAGTAAATTTCAAGACCTTAAAACTTGCTGCTCAATCATTTCTTATTCCAGCAATGAGATAAATGAAAAATTCTGACAAAAGAATGTTCCATCTTTTTTTTTCTGTTAACATATTTACCAATATCTTTAGAAATGATGTGCCTTTTCTTAAGCCTAAATGAATCAAAAGAAAGCTTTAAATCACTAACAAAAGAGGGAGTTGAAAAATACGTAGCATGAGTTTCTCTGAGAGAATCCATATACAGTTATATTTTTGTGTTATAAGAGACATAGGAATTAGATTTGTTGGTTTCCTAGCAACTAAAGGTCTCAGGATTTTAAAGCTCAAGATCAGACTTCTATCACCTGCTTAGAAGTACAGACAGATGTGTATTAATAGAAACAGTTTCTGAAATAATTTCAACATAAGACACAGAAGAACTTTATAGTATCTAAAAATAATAATAATACCTAGCTTTCTAGATCAATATCAACCCTAATCACAGATTGGCAATAACAGATGTTTTTCTCATGCTATCCAAGATATTTAACAAATTCTATTAAATATGTCCTTTGAGCCTTTCCAAGGTAAAAATAAGATCACCTATTGACAGAAAGGAAGTTGGAGCTTCAGAAACAACCAAGTTTACATTTATTTTTTTTCTGTAGGCATCTGGTTGTGTCATTTTAAACTCCAGTTTGTTTATAGCCTTTTTTTGTGCTTTGAAATTCGGACACCAGTTTGGCTGGTTTTGCAGGATCAGCACATACAGCTCCTGCGTAGTAGCTTCACCACTAGCGTGCTTCGGGATGATAAGATGTTCTACAGCCACTACTCCTGTAATTAATGATAGTCTGAACATAAGGGCATTCATGTCGCACGTCCCCATCCAGGCACATGAGCTCAGCACAGTGCAGGTACTTCCAACTGTTGCTTGCAATGACCCTGGTTCCTGGGCACGGATAAGGGAAGTTTTGTTTGGTGCATGTAGTGCTTTGCAGAACATGCCATTTTCACTCAAGCAAGTGCAGCATCTTACTGTCAAATTTTGATTTCAAGATGGCAAATATAAACTTGGTGGATAACATTTTTGTGATTTGAGTTCTGTCTTAATAAAGGTGGGATGCTTGCACTTGACACTTTGCTCTAGCAGTTTGAAATGTATATTCCAGTATTCTCAAATGAGAAATAGCAAACAATAGGTAGGCTGAAAAAGACATAGGAAATCATGCCAAATGACTGGAAGTTGTGACATTTAGAAATAAAAGAGTGTGCTAAATTTGATGTATACAGTTTGGGACATAAATAGGTTTGAAATCCACTTGTGAGGTAGAACACTTGTTACTTCAGGTACCTCCTGTTACTTACACTTTCCTTGGACACTTGACTGGCTTTTAGCAAGTATCAAAAGGGCCTGGACATTTTGTATGAACAATAGTTGTATCTAGCAGCAAATAATATGTGTTAATACATTTTAGGATCAGTACTTAAGCATGTTAGCAATTGGTTTAAGCTTTCAAAGAACTATGGACTGAAGCAAATGATTCCATAGTTACTGCAGATTTATTGTTTCTTTTACTTCTAGAAACTAATGTCGGATACGGAACATAGGACATAAAATCTGATAGGGCTGAAATACCTTTCTGTTCTTGGTGGTGCAACTCATACTCCTCTAAAGAGTATATAATTGTTGCTTTTTATATTGTCTTTTCATCTGAATCTGAACATTTTTTCAGCATGATCAAAGCCTACCTGAAAATACACCCAATTTTTGCTTTTGGCACAATTGCGTATGAATCCTGGGTTGTGGGGAAGAGTTCAGACCCTGAGGTAAGCTAGCTAGGGTTCTCCTTTCCCTCCAAGTACTGTGTCATGATGCCTTTCATGCTCTTTAAAGTTTTTTATGATGTCCCACATTGTATGGGCAAAACAAAAAGACTTTCACACATTATGAGCTAGCAGCTTCAGTGTGATTTAAGCAATCGAAGCAATCTCTAAACAGGGTAAGCACCGAGGAAGAGTGAACATTTATTGACAACAGCTCAGTTATTGACATTACTGGTGGTTCTATATCCACTGCAATGGAGCACTGGAAATATGGGAAACTGCAGTATTTCAGCATGCTGTGCTTAAATATGTGCTCTGCAGGGAGCACAAACAGCTGCCTGTAGCCTGGGCTTTCGTTGCTCTTCCTCTTGTCACAGCAAGATACTCAGGGCTGTGCTCTCATGTCTTGGTCTTTAGTGCAACCTCCTTTCTCTCTGCAGCTTTCTTTCCATCTAGGAAGCACTAAGAGCCAGGCCCACCTCCTGCTGCAGTCAGCTCCTGTTTGGTTTGCATTGCACTCCAGTAAGCTGATCGTTTATCTCACTTGTCACCATGACATTGATCCACTTTAGATGCAGTTCCTTGTTCAGTAGTTTTCTTCCATTCCTTGTAATTCAACAAGTTCTTTTTTAAAATTATTTTCTATTTTTAATTTTGGGCAACTAATGTCATTGAAAGCTTTTGCAGAAAACCGAAGGATGACAAAGTCTGTCTCTTAATACTAGCAGTACAAACACAGTATTAATAAAGACACTTTGCCTCAGCAAACATGGCTACTTTGTTGCAACAGCATAACTTGCCTTTATTCATTTACCTTGGCCCACACATAAATACAGCTCAGATTGTTCTTGACTTCTAGTCTAAGAAACCCTCGTTTTGCCCAGACAATAAGGTTTTCACCATGCAGAAACTGCTGCTGTTCTGCCCTTAAAACTTCTAATAAACTGGGTGCCAGGAACTTGGCCTAAGGATGCAACACTCCCTACACAGTAATGTGAACTATTAAGCAAATGGCACAAAGTAATGTTCTTTTGCTGAGCAAAAATGCTCTCATTTAGGTAAAATTTCAGCCTGCTGTTGGCTGTTACAAGCCAGAATGGCAAAGAGAAATAAAACATAAGAGCAATATGAGTTTGACTCAAATTATGATAAGAGTCAGATGGTGCCATTACCCAGATATCCCCATAGGCAAGCATTAGTAAAATTTGCCATAATGGTATACTGAAGTATAATTCTCTGGTGGGAAAGACACTGAGATTCTAAAATCAACTTTTAACTCTTTCACAAACCTCAAAAAATCAAAGCCTGGTATTAAAGCATAGAGGAACCCCACTGAAACCAGTGCACATGTGCTCTACTGGGTTGGAGCTGTGAGCCAAACTGGCCATGTTTCTGAAGTGAATTGATTCCTTTGGAAGTGAGAGTGTTGTGCCTAGACATGACACGGGCAATGTCATCAAATAGGTGACCAAGAGAAGCATGGGCTGACAGAACAAAGCCCTACCAAAAGGAAAGAGTGAACTGCTTATGCTGTTGAGCTGCTACTGATGCAAACAACCCGATCAAAAGCAGTTGGATTTCTTCTGTGAGTGTCTTGAAAAATGAGCAGTTTGCAGTCTGAACCATAAACATAAGTACTGCTTTGAACTTCAGGAACATGTAGAGTTAAATGAGTGTGACCAATTCAAGTATTTTGAAGTAGGATAGTTTTTTTCTGTGCTTTTTGCTCTAGTTTGGTGTTGGGTTTAACTGTTTAAAAGATTTTAGGCATGCATGCATTTTACATCTGCATGTTCTATTTAGAGCAGGAATGTTTGGGTGGATTAGATGAATTTTTAGAATGGATGAAATTCTATAGATTTATGCAAGGGAAAATACATCCCAGTGCAGTCCTGCAGGAGTTTGCATGTCACTTTGCAGGCAAGGCAAGGACTTGAGGAAGCAATGAAATCTGAAGCACTGGTCACCAGGCAAATATTTGAGAGGTTTGATTTCTGTGCTGCATAGCTGCTTCATGAGCCATTGACTGCCTTTGAGCCTCTGTTCCTACATTTGCCATCTGTCTTCTCTAAATACAGCCTAACCTCCCTGGGGCACATGCCATTTTTCTTTTCTGTTTGCATAGTGCCTTGTGCAATGAGACCTCATTCCTAGATATGTTACCAGTTTGTTAAAAGGGGCCTAAGTTTGTGAGAAACTGTTCAGATCTTATTAGAGAGTGGAGCATTTCATACTTCACATTATTTCTCTAACCACTCCAGCCTTGTGTGGTTTGCAGACTGATCGCCTGGCCTGGGAGGATTTGGTTTGCCTTGCCTTTGTTTGCTTCATCCTTTTGTTTGTAGCAGACCAAATGGTCTTTGCTGATTCTGTGTTGCTTGAGGAGCAATCTCACATGGTACATAAACAAAGAGGTCTATTGAGGTGATTTTACTTATCAATAAGTATGTCTGAGCATTTTGGAATAACTGAGGTGAGAAATGTTGTGGTTGGCCCAGACACTTTGTTCTCAGCCTGTCTCAGGCTCCCTGGGTCATCCTCCCACCCAGCATGACCTAGTTGTTGGGTATCCTGGACCTTTGGTACATGACAAAATGTTATTGACTGCAATACTGATATGCCAGGAAGAGCTGAATTACCCAATATGAAGGAGAGCGCTTAGAAAGGATGTGAAAAAAAATACACAGGAATGATATATTCTTGTTTCTCTCCAGAAACAGGAGACCATCTCCCAGCTCCTCTGCACACCTTTCACATACACGTGATTCTCGTGAGCTTAATGTCTGTCTTTTAGTTTGAAGCATCCTATCAAGTTTGCCAGTTTCCCTGCACTTCTGCCAGAGGAGAGAGAGGATTTCCATTAATCTGCACTATCTGATGTGGTAATAGGACTTGGACGATTTGCCTGTTTTCCACATTCCAAACAGGTGCTTTTGGAAATGCTGCTTTTTTGTTGAACTTACCAAAGGATCACTTTAAAGAGCCATGTGAGGTAATTTGAAAATGCCTAGTGGGGTTACATTGCCATGAACAGCATGCAAGTGCAGATGCCCCTACTGTGTGGGTGACTAGGAAGCCCTGTATTAGGTGCTGAGGTCACCTTGAAAGCAGAAAGTCAAATTCTATCTTCAGTCTCTGTGTGTTTCGATATTTTGTTTGAGCTGTGTAACTATTACAGCTAAGTCACTTGCTCATGTGTTCTTTCAAGGATTTGTGCAAAGTAGTTAAGGAAAAACACATATTTCAGTATGAAAGTCATAGAAAAGCACCTGTCTGACACTTACTGCTCTGTGGGATAACAGCAGGGCTAGGGGAAAGCATCTAAAAGAAAGTTTTTTGTATCTTTGGACACCTTAATCCAGATTTTGCTTCACCTTGAAGATACAGATAGATGTGAGCAACCCTCTATCTCACCTCACCTAGGTACCTTCCCGTCCAGAATAATTCATGCTAACTGTGCAAAAAAATGCATTTGTTAGGAGGGTTAATGGCAACAGAATGATGGAGACCTGCTTTAGAATTCAACCTGCATTAATAAAGGTATGGGCATTCACTGGTGTCAAGCTAAATGCCTCTTGTTTTTTATGGAATGTTTGTTCTGAAACACAAGCAAAGTAATTTCCTATTATAATTTTTTTTCAGAGTATCTATTAAATTAGGTTGTTGAGTATTTGCAGAGCAATAACTCAGGATTGACTGGTGGAAATCTTATAATCCAGGAACGTGACCCAGCACAATATCATCCTAATTTCCTCTGTATGGATTAATTCTGCTATTTTCTCCCTCCATGACAGCGAATTGAGCATGTGGAAGGTAGTGCATGGTAAACGCATCCTGATCTGCCCTAATCTTTGCAAACACTTCCAAGCAACCTTTTTGTTGAATGTCCTTTAAAAGCTTCTAGGATATTACCAAAAATAGCCTAAGAAATTACTGACAAAGCCAATAGGACTCAATTTCTTGTCAAGCTTTGCTGGACAGCTCACATTTTTGCTATGGCAAGTTTTGTCATCGTCACTGACTCAGCTTGTTTTTGTTTTCTCTGGATTAATCAACTGTTTGTTTAACTCAAGTTGAATGAATGCTAAGGGAAGAATTCCTGAACATGTAATGAAGCAGCTCTTCTGCTGTCTTGCGTGTTGGAGTGCCTATGCACCAGTGTGACCAGAGTGTAAACCACCGTGGCATAGTGTTTCACACCTGCACACTGCACACCTTGTGTTGCAAGAAAAGGTCCCTCAGGTACACTTGGAAAGAACCAGGGGTGGTAGAGATATCAGTGGCAAACTTGGTCACAAACTGTGTTGTTATGTTACAAGCAAGAGCCACAGTACTGCTTCTCCTGTCTTCCTTACTGTACCTTCCTGAAGACACCATTTCTGATACAGGCACTTCATTGGCCTTTCCACCTGTGTAAATGAACTTTTTTTTTGCCTGACTAGACAGTTTTCATTTTTAGCCAGGCAGACCTGGCTAAGTCAGAGTGCTCCTGATATTTTCAGCATGTGAAACATGTTGGGTCACTCTGAAGTATATGTGAGGCCCTTACAGCATCTGTGTGTGCAACAAGAACACTTGTGTCAAGAAAACACTTCATCAAGTTCTTAAACACCTGTGATTCAGCCTAATAAAGTCTCTGTAGCACATAGCTTTTATACTAAAGTTAATGATGCTTTAAGGCAGTGTGCTAGGTCCAGGCTCTGGCTGAAACAGCTGCCATCAATTTCCCATTGTGCTGTCGGTTTGTATGTTTGACAATCCATCCATTTGTTTCCTTGGTCTCATCCATCATTTGCTTACAGTGCTTTCCAGCAGTTGTCTTCCTACCAGCCTCTAATTTCACCTCCTTAAATTCATCACATGGGTTGTACTTATCCTGATTGAGAATTCATCACGATTACTCCTGCAATGGAGAATGACTTTTAAAAAATGTAAGACTCTCATATGCTGTAGTTTATCTGAAATCTACTGTTCCTGTTGGAAAGGAACCTAGAGAAATGAGACTGTTACTGGTCCTACATTTCAGTCCTTTCCCCAGCCTTTGTCAAAACACAGTTTAACACTATTAACACTGTTACCCTGTAAGCAGTTCCGTTTGCTCGGAGTTGGGGCCGTGCTGTCATCTGCTTTCCATAGATAGTTTTTTTAAAGTGGAGTCTTTGCTTTGGTTTTCTTGATGAGATTATTGCAGTGTTCAAGGTACCCGCTGGTGTGGATATTGTCTGGGCAAGCAGGAGAACCTACTGGGGATTTTTCAAAAGGGTTCCAATGAGTTATGTCTCTGTCAAAAGTAAAACCTGATTCTATATGGTTAAAACATACAGGAGGATCTGTTCCCTATCCAGTTATTATACCATGATTGTGTTATGTAAATATGTAGAGCATTTTTCTGAAATGATGGTTAAAAAGGCAGTGGTTTACAGTGTCTGATCTAAAGCTTATCCTTTGTCCTAAGCAAATCCCAGGAACTTTCAAGGAGGTTTCCCTGACTTTGGCTTTTCTTTCTTTTCCATCTCTTTGTGTTTCCTTTTTCTCTGATTCACTTTGTGAGAGAAAGGAGGACGCGTATTTCACATTTTTCTTGGTCACTTCAAATCCCATCAATACCTTCCTACCAAGCAGGGGTCTGAGCTGGTCCAGAACAATTTTCTATTCATCTTCCTTTCCTGTCCGAGCAGTTATTGACCTTCTTTCAATCCTTCTCTTTGATGATACTTAACCTTGTCCCTTGCATGTTTCTCTCTCTGATTTCTGGCTTTTTAATAGGCACTTAGTCCTACAGTTTCTCAAGTGTTATTTTGGCACTTCATTGGTGCAGCTTTCATCTTCTTTCTGATTGCAGGCTGTAATAACTTCCCATTTTGAAAGCAGAAATATTCTCTGATTTTACTGTGCCAAGCTTCTGCGCAGTTCTTACAGTCAGTCCCATTTCTTCATTCACAGAATGATTTTTCTTTTTCTTCAGGCCTCTTCCTTTCCTGCAATCTCTGCAATAGGACTCTTGGGCTCTTCCTCACATCCTTAAATAGTACTGAAGTTTTGTTAAATTACTGTAAGTTTTCAAAAAAGCTGCTTCCAAAAGAGGAAGGGTACCAAAAACTGCTTATATGAATAAGGATCCCTAATGTTTCCTTAGTATTTTGCAGAGTCTCTTATCCACACCAATTAATTTTAAGTAGTGTAGGGTCAGTGAGTTGCACCCAGGCTGCATTTTCATCACAGATTAATTTTCAGCTGAGAGGCGAGCCATAAGCATAATAAGTTTGTGTCTCTTGAAGTTGTTTGAATCAAATAGGGCATTTTCCTGCAGGTAGGGGAGGAAGCCAGCAGCCACCACCTGCTTAAATTAAGGCTCATGGGAGCTGATAAGGTTCTGCCAAGGAGAGGTGCACCCGGATACCTGCTGCCACTGCATCTGTGATGACTTCCAGCCCAGTGTCACTTGCAATATTATAACTCTTAGATGGCTTTCAGAAGTTTCCAAACAGCAAACCCATTTCTAGACCCACTGCCTTATTTTCACCTTGGCACTGACTTCAAAAAATAAGCTCCTTTTTTTTTTCCCCCCCGAAACTCATTTCTAGATATAGTGACAACTTTTAATTCCAGTGCTTCCCATAAAGCTCAGGAGTGCAAAAAAAAAGAGCTTCAGGCTAAGGCAGAAATGCTACCATTTTGTTTGTCTTAATCTATAGATCTGTCTCCTTCAACAAAGTGGGCCTCCTACAGAGCTACTTTGTTAACTACTTCCAAAACATAAAAGGCTCGTTATCATGCAAAGTGAAACTCACTGGTGTATGCAGGGTAAAGTGTATTGCTCTTTGTGTGCCACAGAGACCCACCATTCCTAGAGTAATTTGTACTCATCAGGGAACATCTTGTGTCTGCTGTGATGATGTGCTCAGGAGTTAAAAGTTTCCTTAGCAGGTCACTTTTAACTACTTTGCCTATTTATCTAGCAGGTGGATAATAGCATTGATGTTTAATAGGAAGGAGTCAGGGGAGAGCGCAATCCTAACAGCTGGTAATGACTGGTTTTGTACATTTGGTTTCTTTTTATTTCCACACACTACACTTTGATTATAAAAGAAGCCACCAATCCTAAAACCTCATTGAAGCAACCCTTGCTGGACTTTTTTCTTGTTTTCTGAAAATATCTTTGTAAGCAAGGCATGCCAGAAAGGCAGGGTGTACTGCTAGTTTAACTAAGGCTCCTTTCCAGCCATAGGTAGATGGCTGTTTCTCTCTCTCCTATAGGTAAGGGCGGACTTCATGCAGCAAAATCAGGTCACCTGCTCCATTGCTAAGTGTTCTTTTTAAAAATAGCATCTATATTACAAGTTTCCTGGCTCACCCAGGATGCCTGTACCTCCATTCCTCAGGGGAGAACAGGGATTTTAATAATGCAGATCTTTTATGAAAACTTAATGAGACTGTCTATCAAGAGTGAGGAAAGATTTGTTTAGTCACTGAAACAATTCTCACAAATCAACTCACAAAGGTGTTTTGAAGTCCCTTTGTAACAGTTTAGCTTCCAAGAATATATTACAGACTGGTAGAACTGAGGGATCCCTGTGGAGAAGCTCACCTGGTGAACAGGCTTCTTCCAAGTTCCCGAAGCATGTGCCATGCTTAAAATTGTTGTGAGATCAAAGGAAGATAGAAAAACTCTGGAGTTTGCACAGCACAAGAGCAGAAAGAGATGCATTTTTAAAAGCTGCAGAACTAAAGAAAATCATGTTCTCCATAGCTGACAAAAGTTCTGCTTTCCCCATACTGTGTTTTACTAAACTTCTGCTTTTGCTAAAAGCTTGGACCCCCATGACCTGATTTATAAATAGATCTTTCTCTCAAGTTGTACCTGTTTCAAGACTGTGACGGATTTCCTAAAGCTCCCAGGTTTTTGGCACACAGGTATCCGGCCATTCAGAGGGACCTGTTGATACAGCAGCTTTAAAGCCAATTGAAATATGATGCCATATGCCAGATGAGAATGCAACCTCTTTGGCTCAGGCCTTCAGAAATGTGAGTCTATTTTGACTGGCTTCCAAAATATTGTCAATGGGCCTTGATGTGGGAACTGGCTGAAGCAGAAAGTGTCTTGTCAAAGAAGAGGTCTTGTCACATCATCTAATCATCTTATTTATTGTGTTTCAACAGTTGAGTTTTGCCATGTGAAACATTTTTGTAATGCTTAAGCAAAATCCTTCAGTTTTCCAGTGGACAAAGGTCTGACTATACCAACCCAAGTGTTAGACACAGGACCATGCAGTGTGGCTCTGCGCTGGCCCAGGTGATCTGTCATAATCTGAACATACAGCCTCATATGATGGGGTATTCCTACCAGGTTACGGAATACTCTTATTCTTCAGCAGTTTTGAGGACTTTCCAACATTCCCAGAGGACAATGTCACTGTGACCTGATTTACATTGTCAGCATAGGCCTTTGCCTGAGGAGTATCATTGCCAATGAATACAGATGGCAAAGCCATGACAGAAGTCTAAATATTTTTCCAAATATACATAAATTCCTCACGGACTGTCTATGGAGGGAAGTCTTCCCGTGTAAGTCTCTCAACAAGTGTAACTAATTACTGTCACGCTGTTTTCTCTGGGGATAAGAGGTTGACTTTCAAAAGGAGGGAACTGCAGAACATTCAAGAGAGATTTCTGAGATTTTAAACATTTAGACTTTTTGACTGGTATCAAATCTTAGATTTGAAGCACCAAGTGTATTTCAGAGGGTGGCAATCTGTGCAGGGAAATGGGCTGCAGTGTAAACACACTGTTAGCACAGCCCTTGGGAGAGACGCGGAGCCTCTCTTGCAGGAGATTTGTAGAACGTATCTCTAACTTAGTTTAGAAACACAATTCAGGGAGCAGGTATCCCATGAGGATGGTTAGGCACTGAGCAGCATTTGCAGACTCAGACAGCTGTCATCTTAGTCATTTGTTAGGCACAGCAGCATAATCCCATCAAATGTAATTGGAATAGCACAGGTCAAACCAGGAAGGTAAAAAAGTGCCTGCTTTTAGGAATTTAGATTTAGCTCCCATCCCTGCTGTAGTTTTTCTCTAAGATTAAGTTGGTCTAAAGCCTTTAAAAACAAACCAAAAGCACTAATGATGCTGATATTTTTTTCCCCTGGAAAATCAATACAAGAAAGAGTTTACTTGAAATGTTTGATTTTCATGGGAGGAAGCTACAGAATTTGTCTCAGCAAATAGTACCATGCACAGTGGGAATGTAGGAAATGTAGCCTTTCTCTTGTCACCTTTCCTTTTAAGAATGAATAAATCCTCCAGTTTAGTACTTTCTGCTTTGTGCCATCAACATTTAAAATTCAGCAGATTGAATTTCACAGCAGGTTTGGTATAAGCCTTTAATCTTAATAATGATCCCTTGATCTAGCATGGTGCGTCCAACTTGGAGGTTGTTAGAGGTCTCTCCTGGGAACTTTCCAGCTGTTTCTGTTTAGTTCATGTATATTTATTTACATGACTTTTTAACCCCATTTGATAACAGAAAAATATGACGCGATTTAGCTGCAACTATTGTTGACCATTTTCCAGAGAACTAAGTACAGCAAGGGAAAAGCAACATACGGCACCGTTTTCTTTACTGATCATTTATTATGTACTGTTGTGGCCTCATCAGTGCCTTTGGCTGTACTGCTATAGGTTAAAGAAAAAGTCTTGTGCATTTTTCCCCTTAAGCTTTCAGACAAAAGCAAATGTGACCTGAAGGTAATTTCTGCATACAGCACACGCCACTGCAAAGAGCATGATTTTTGTCTGGGAATACTAAGTGGACTTTTTGGTTTTGTGTTTCTAATTAGATTTCAAATGTCTGGTTTTATCAAGTTGGAATTCATCTTTCTGCATCACTATTACATTTGTGATGAGAGCTCACAGTTTCATCGTGACAAAGCCCCCTGAATTCAGCTAACAGTCTTTTAGTTTAATACTAATATAATGCTTCAAACACCATACCAAAATCCTGCGCAATTTCTATGGCGGTAAACATTGTCAGAATTGTTCTGCTATTCTGATATAGAATGGAATGATACAGAATAGAAGAACACAAATAAATAGAGTTTTAAACTTGCAAAATTGCTTTGTCAAGTAACAACAAAGTGGCCATATAGTTGGCAGCAGAGGAAGGTTCAATGTGAGCTTGAATGAATAATTCTAAGAAGAGGCCAATGAAAAATTATAAATTTTAATAACTGACACCAAAAGGCCAAAGGAAATGAGGGGAAATTTCAGGGAAGATGGTGCAGAGATTATGAGGCAAATACTGCTCTCGGTTATGTCAGAGTGGCTTTGTTGTCTCCCCAGTCATCAGTGCCACACTGCTGAGCTGCTGGTGGTAATTTGTCCCATGAAGATTAATGACCTGGGGAGAATAGACAAAATTAGTTGGGTTTGATTTTTCACACTGCCTAATTCAACTTGCTCCTGTGCAGAATTTTGCAAGCACTGGAGCAGCACTTGGAAATGCAGCATCATGGACATCTGAGGCAATTAGTGACTGCTTGTAGGAAAAATTCAAAATGCTCTGATATGATAAACACATTCATTTCTGTGCTATTGATCACAAAAGCATTAGGTAGCCAAAAGGTCAAGCCTCTGTTATGTGATCACATCCTGAGTTGTTCCAGGAAAAACCTGTTAGTTGTAAAGCAACATTCACACTGGTGGCATAAAAAGAGCAAAATATGGAATTTAGCTTCTTGTGTTCAATGGTATGGAGAGGTGTTGGCTTATGCAGCTCTTAGCCCTGGCTTCCACCTTTTCCACCTGGAATTACAATGCAATTTCTAATTGAATTATTCTAATTTGACTACCTTTTCTGTAAAGGGTGTGCTACCTACCTGATCCTTGCACTGTTTCTAATGCTCTGCCACGTAAGCACCAATGTATACACGTACATGTTTGTTCTCATTTGATGAGAAAGACTCTTTTTTTCTTTTTTTTTTTTTTTCCTGACATACCCTGACAATGAAAAAAACCCTTACCCTATTGTTAGCATGAAATGAATCAGGGAAAAACCCCAAAGAATACCTATGAAATCTGCACAGAGAAAAATATTCGTAATTCTTCCATATTCAATTTGATATATGCTGACCTTTCCTGCATTATTAAAGATGTCTTGACTAATATTGCACAGTGTCTCTGGCAGGTGTTGATGCTAATATGCTCTGGAGAGTCTTCCAGTTTTCCATGGACAAAAATTGCTAGCAGTACTAGGAGATGGGAGCTTTGAAAGTCTGAATTTGAAATATGTCACTAGATTTATATGTTCTATGTACACAGGTGTTTGCATGGGGAGTAATTTAATTGAGAAGTAAAAAAAAGCAACTTGTAAAAAGGCCCTCAGAGTGTACAGGAGGTTGTGGAAATAACACTAAAGAAGAAACGATACTGTGCTACTTACTTCAAGGGTGTTAGCCACACATTCAATATCCTTACAAAAATAAACAGAACTGCATCAAATGAGAATATTTGATTATTTTTCTTGTGATGGTTGATATGGTATCACATGTGACAGTAGAAAATGATATGGATATAGAGAACACACAAAAAAGTGGGATTCAAGTCCAAACAAAGGACGAGATTTTGAGGTTTGGATTTAATTGTATTTAAATTTTAGAAGCTGTCTTCCTGATGCTTGTGACTGAAATAGTTTATTTATGATTTTTTTCTGCAAATTGAGCAACCTGGTCTAGTGGAAGGTGTCCCTGCCTATGTCAGGTGGTAGGAACTGGGTGAACTTTAAGGTTCCTTCCAACCCAAACCACTCTATAATTCTATGAATTTCTACAAAAATCTCTATATTGTAGTTGCAGATATAATCCAGAACCTACTTCTGGGGAGCAAACTGAGAGATGGGATATTAAATGCCTTGGAGTCTCTCAGTTTTGAGCTCGAGATTCTTAGAAGCTCTATTAGAAAGTCATTGTGGGGGCAGTTGGAGTGCTGCAGTCACACTATTTCCAATCTGGCAGAAGAAGTCAATGCCAAAGTAAGTCTGTTGAAACATGGAAGAATAAACATGGTGAATAGCTCTACCTGATGTATATAAAGAGTTATTTTAAAAGCCTGACTCCAGTTATGATCTAGAGAATCTAGTGTACAGGTAGGCCCCCGGTCTGGTAAAGAATAACCTCTTTAAAGATGCTGGAAAACACACCAGAGAGGCAACCTGTTTGGATTTGAAAAAGCATCAAGAACTATAAACCACCTAAATCCCGCAATAAGGTGTATGTAGCAGAGGGATTAAAGCCATCCTGCAGAGGCCTGGGAATGAAAGGCTCTGCAGGTGAGCAACTTAATGGGCCGTTAATTGGATAGTGGGTGAACATAAATGGGAAATGCAGACAGTGCAGGTTAGGGATTTTGTTGCTAAAGGAACAGTGTGAATGCTATTGCTGTGCTTGGTAACAAAGACTAGTTGAACTTTATGGTTCCCTCTCGCAGACGAGGATGCCATTTTCGTGTGTGACATGCAGAATTTTATAGATGAAAATGTGAGTGTGGGTGGATAAGTAGTTTGTTAGTATTCCATCCCAAATGATGCGAATGAGCTCCAAGCCCCTGATAACATACTTTATCAATTTAAATCTTGGATAATTAATAATAAATTTGGTTAACCATGGGAGAGTGATGAATCTGTTCTGTAGAAGGCTTACAAAACATTTTGAGCTGTTTATCTGAAATTATTACAGTGCCATGGTGCTGTGTTTGTTTGGGGAATGCAAAGCTCTACAGCATGAGGAGCATTATAATCCCTTATTTATACCCTGGCAGATCCTGCTGTAAGTGTCCGTTGTTGTCTGAGGCAATAGCCCTAGCTAACTTAGCAGGTGCACACACCATATGTCAGAGCCCTGTAGCTGATCACAGATATATGTGCAAAAATTAGCAATAAAGCAATGCGAAGGCTGTGGTAACTGTAGTTGAGATTTAATCCTCTGCTGTGCTGGGTTTATTTTCTCTGCTGTGCGCGAGTTTATTTTCTCTGCTGTGCCAAAGCATCTAAACTTGTGTTTAGCTTTAAGCCTGTCATCAGTCCTAAAGTCAATGCAAAACTCAAGCCTTAAATGCCCTGGACATTAAGCGCTGAGAAGGAAAAAAATACACTGACAATAGGATTTTTTCCCCCTAATGTGTTTAGGCACCTTTTTTGCTTTGGGTGCTGTTATTTAGGTACAGCACCTGTACTTTACATCACTCAGGGGCACAAAGACATTTGTCCCCATTGTGCTGAGCAAGTGTGAAGAAAAACTATCCTTGCTCTGAAGTACCTATGTCTAAAAAAGAAACTTGCAGATAATCTCCCTTTTAATTCTGTTGGCTAAACTGGCAGCAAGCACCACACAGGCCTTATAACCTTATCCTCCCTTCTTCTTTGGGGGACTTCTTGAAACTTCCCATCATGTCCTCTGCCACAGAAGCACAGCCTTCTGTGCTCTTCATACTCCATTTCCATACCACAGCTCTTTGTTTCCTGGACTTTGACATTTCATTGCTTCTTCCACTCCATAGTTGCCTAGGCCAAGGAGTCTCCGTGTTTTCTTATCTTTTCCTATGACTTCATTCTGTCTTGGAGAGCTGAAGTTTTACAAGGAAGACAGGCAAAGATGAGATGAGATTCTTCTGTTGGTTATACCAAGCAGTCCTTTGATGTGTAGGGTGCTACTAACCTGCTTGTGGTCATGTCTCCACATGTAAAGGTGTTTGCAGGGACAAAAATGGCTTGGGGTTTTCTGGTTTGTTTGCTTGTTTTGCTGAGTTTTCTGTAAAATCAAATTGACTTTTCCCTGCTATGCCTACAGCATTCCCAGAAATACGGGATTTCATCATGTGCCAGGTATAAACTTTCTACATCACATTTAAACAGAGAAATGCAGTAGAAGTGAGCATGAAACCTCAAGCTTTGCAGTGCTAATGGACCAATTACATGCCTGGTGACAAGCATATGGACCATTCGTTTTGTTCCTTTGCTTAGTTTCCTTCCAGAGGTCTTCTGAAATGTCTGAAGGAAAAAGGGAAAATCAAAGTGAAGCCAGTTCCTTAGCAAAGGCTATAAAGCTTGCTGAGCTTCTAGGTAAGGCTACTGCAGTATGCACCTATGTAGAAATTTAGATTAAAGTTGATGTGAAAAGGCTTGAATTTATTCCCTTGCTAGTAGAAGACTTAATCTATGTAAGGCAAGCAAAGTCTGTCCACTTAAATTCAAGGGGTTTTGTGTTGAGCCTGTAATTCATACCTGACTGAGCCAATTAAGTCTTTTTAAAAAAACCAACCAAAAAAGACCTTATGGCAAGAGTCCAGTATTAGCTGTATTAATCTGAGTTTCAACCAATGAAAATGACAAGCAGAAAGAAGTAGTGGGAATGAAAGCCACATTTCTCACTATTATAGCAAGCAGGTAGTTCCAAGGAGCATGTAACTCTGAGCTGGAGAGACGCATTGTGAAAGAACTTCAACAGGCACCGAGTGCTTCTGCCGACAGGAATGATAGTGTTCTCTGAAGGTAGCTCTTAGTTATTTGATAATTTTTCAGATCAGATGACAAGGACTGCCAGAGTGCATTGTTAAAAGCCTGCAAGATTATAGATGCAAAAATGCTTTGGTCAGATCATTGTCTTCATAATTAAACATGCATGATAGCAATCAATGAGTAATGATAATGTGTAAAAGCCAATAGAAGGGATACTATTAGGGCTTTTTAATTTGCTGTTTGTATATGTTATGGGACTTATTGTTAAGGAGAATGGTGCCTTATTATTTAAGCCATTTTACTGTATCATCCCTATTCGATGTTAATTGCACTTGGCAGAAATGATAAAACCAGTATTGTGCTGTTAGATGGTAATTAATTTATTAGCTCAAAGATAGATTTGTACATCTGTTTTCAATTTAATGGGAATCTAGAGATTATACGTTCTCCCCATAGTCCCAATTTTCATGTTACTTCTTAGCCTCTGATGACATTAAAACCTTGAAATCAAAATATTTTTCAAAAGTAGAGTTCTCAGTGCTTCTACCCCTGCTCTGTTCCAACCTGTGTACTTGCATTTCCGTTTTAAGCCTGTCTCAGGGATGCTTAACTCCTAATGGCTTTGGATGAGAGCAGAAACTCTTCTTTGAGTCTACAAGATTTGTGATGCCATACTCACTTGAAAAGGCTTTTTGGAACATGAACAGTGTCGCTATTAGTGTGTGTCCAATCCAATGTCACTGAAGTCAATTGGAAATGTGCCATTAATCTTCCATGGGTGTGGGAGTGAGTTTGAATCCTTTCTCCCAGGTGCAGTACTCAGGTTTGAAACTTCCCTTTGGGCAACCAGTGAACCTCACAGACCTTCTCTCTAAAAAAAGCCCACATGTGTGGAGGCATGCAGGCTCTGCTGTTTGCGTATCACTGGTAAGATGCTTATTGAAACAAAGCTTTCTGCAGTTTCACTGGAACTTTCAGGTGTATAAAAAAAGTAACGGAAATGCACACACCAGTTTATACTCTTGGGTGTCACGATGAAGAGAAATGAGTCCAAAGTATTTAATATCATTGACTTTCCTGGTAAGTTTTTGCTAGTGAAACTGTATCTGAGTAATGAACAGAAGCTGACAACGTATGTGCTATTCCAGCTGTGTACTGGAAGTAACTGGGTTATGCTGCTTCTTATCTCCCATCATTTGAGGAAAGACATATTTCTATCTATCTATCTATCTATCTATCTATCTATCTATCTATCTATCATCTGTCTGTCTAATCTATCTCATGACTCCAGTTAAAAAAAAATATTAAACAGATAAGAGTATGAAAACCTCTGTAGATAAAACATTTTGTGAATGTGATGAGAAGGAGGCTACTTGCAGCTCATAATTTGAAAACTATTTCTTGTGGGTTAATGTTCCTGTAAACCAGGAAAATGGGAACATAAAAATGGGAAGTAACTGGGTTATGCTGCTTCTTATCTCCCATCATTTGAGGAAAGACATATTTCTTTCTATCTATCTATCTATCTATCTATCTATCTATCTATCTATCTATCTATCATCTATCTGTCTAATCTATCTCAAGACTCCAGTTAAAAAAAAAATATTAAACAGATAAGAGCATGAAAACCTCTGTAGTTAAAACATTTTGTGAATGTGATGAGAAGGAGGCTACTTGCAGCTCATAATTTGAAAACTATTTCTTGTGGGTTAATGTTCCTGTAAACCAGGAAAATGGGAACATAATTTTGTAAAATTATCAGATCAGATACTGAAAGTGAAAGGGTCAAATTGCAGCTCCTCCTCCTTTCTAATTTGAGAGCTGACACATGTGAAACTTCAGAATACAGCTCTTCCATCTTGTAACATTGATTCTGAGTGTGAGATGCAAACAGTGTATCAATCAACTCCTGTCAAGAACACTGAAAATCCTACAAGGACAAAATTTTCCTCTTTGGGAGGAAAGTTGCTTTAGAAGCTGTGTTTTGAACTCAAAACTAGAACAGTGAATCGCAAACATAGAACAATGAATTCTGGAGTTCTGATACACTGTTAGAAATTGGATGCCTCGGGGACCATAACTTATTAGGCAAGCATGCTGAATGGATTTAGGCAAGTCACAAGACACTCTCCCTTTTCTTTCATTGGAGTTTTGTATGAGTTAATTATTTAGGAGACAGTGTATAGTGGACTAGTTATGCTGATTTCCATGATGCTTTGCTGACTTAACTTCCTGGGCACATGTCACAATATCTCTATAGCATTTTGAAAATACAAAATTTGATGGTTGTGCAAATATTTTTTTTTTTTTATTTTCATTAGATAGTGTACTGTTATTGAGATTGTCTTTTAGCAGGGTATTAACAGGTTATTTTAACAGGAGGAAAGGTTTATTTGGGCAGGAGCAAAGCGGATGGGAACCCCTAGGGTACAGGTAGGATGGTTCAGAATTGAAAAGCAAGCAGAAGTCAAAGGAGATGTCTAACTCTCTGTGGTCTGCTGCAAGCTTCTTGAATTGCATGGTGCAGATGGTTGGTATGTTATGGTTCAATGACTGCAAACGTCTGTTTTTCAACATGAGCACATTGCAGAAAATCTAGAAGCCCTGGGCTGTCTTAGAGCCAAGATAGTTTTGTAACTTCTAAAAACCAGGGACCTGAAAGCCAGAACCACTCAACTGAAAACGCTGGGACTCTCTTCATATTTCTGTGTCCGGCACACAGAAAAAGCTGTTTGTAGGAGCTGCAAGGCTGACAAAACAACAGACATTTCAGTCAGTAGCCTCTGCTATCAGGAGAAATTTTGGAAACAGTGTTTGCTGGAGCAGGGGACTTTCTGTTAAATATTCCTTGTAGGAGGAAAATGGCCAATTTACCCTGAATATGAGTTAAACAAATTCTACAGTGTCAATGTTTCAGGCCAATTGAAATTCTAAGCTTTGACCAGATCTACTTTGCATGTTTGGTCTTTTGCCCAGAGTTAAAGCTGCTTTTCAGGGCACTATGAAAAATATGCAATTCTTATAAAAATCATTTAATATTCCTGGATAAGAGATTCTCAGTAACAGGAAAGAAGAAGCAATACTTTTTTTGTTTTTGCTTCCTTCCAGAATATTTCCCTCTTCTTCTCTTGTTCACTACTAGAGCTGATCAAGAAAGGACTTCCTACTGTTGTCAAAATCTTTAAGCAGCTTTAATCACAGCTTATCCTTAGTAGCAAAGCTACTATTAGATATTCACTCTACACCTGATCTGTGGCTAAGGAGGGGACTTTCTCTGTGATGCCTCTCAAGTATTTACATGGTAGCAGCTGCTCAGGAACAATATGTCTACCCACAACACCCTCAGATTTAACCCAAAAATCTGTTCTAAGCATCTTGCATTTTTTGAGGGAAAATGAAATTCTCCTGCACTACCTGAAGAAACAGAAGAAAAGGTGCTGGAGCAGGTAACTGGTAAGTGAAAGGATGCTATATTCATAGATCCATAGAATAGTTTGGGTTGGAAAGGACCTTAAGATCATCTAATTCCAACCCCCTGCCATAAGCAGTGACACCTTGCACTAAATCATCTCAGTCAAGGCTCAATCCAACCTGTCCTTGAACACTGCCGGGGATGGAGCACTCACAACTTCCTTGGGCAACCCATTCCAGTGCCTCACCACCCTAACAGGAAAGAATTTCTTCCTTAGATCCAATCTAAATCTCTCCTGTTTAAATTTGAAGCCATTACCCCTTGTCCTGTCACTACAGTCCCTAATGAAGAGTCCCTCCCCAGCAGCCCTATAGGCCCCCTTCAGATACTGGAAGGCTGCTAGGAGGTCTCCACACAGCCTTCTCTTCCCCAGGCTGAACAGTCCCAACTTTCCCAGCCTGTTTTTGTTTGGGAGATGCTCCAGTCCCCTGATCATCCTCGTGGCCCTCCTCTGGACTTGTTCCAACAGCTCCATGTCCTTTTTATGTTGAGGACACCAGAACTGCACCCAATGGTCCAGGTGAGGTCTTACGAGAGCAGAGTAGAAGGGCAGGATCACCTCCTTTGACCTGCTGGTCACGCTCCTTTTGATGCAGCCTAGGATACGGTTGGCTTGTTAGATAAAGTGCTTGCGATCCAATATTGGAATAAATAGGCTTTCCCCAGAGGAGTAAAAAGTAAGAGATCAGTCAAGGTGAGGGTTAGACTACAACAGTAAAATGAGAAGTAGGATCCAGGGGTATGGTGGAATTCTTGGAGTATTAAATTAATTTCTTAATGGATTTACAGAAAAATATACTAACAACACATAGGCTGTCATCTGCCATTTACACATCATCATAGATGACTTCAAAGTCAGTGTGGCAATGGGTTTATGTAAACTAGGGAGACTCAAACCAACAATCTCTAGGACCAGCTGGTATTAGTCCTCAATTCCCATGCAAGGCCATCAACACATTTTTGACACCGTGTCAGATATTGTGTTAGGTGGAGCAGCAATACTTTTTGGATATGTGCCATTTCCATGAATGTGTCATCTAGAAATTGCCTGTCTGGAAAATGGCAAATGCAATAGGAACAGGATGACTGGGATAAAATAAATCAAGGACAGAGTAAGCTACCTCTTTAAATTGCATTACATACATTTCCACATGATGAGTTGATGGAAATCCAAGAGGTGGCAGGAGTTATGGGAGAGTGGCAGAAGAGGAGGAGAGAGAGAGAGAAACTTTCAGAGGATTAATAGGAAAAGCAGAAGAAAAAATCCAGTAAAGCTAAAACTGTTCAGGAGATATGTGTGATAAGAAAGGCAGCACAGGGAGAAAAATTACACCAGGTGGGGACTTTTCTTGGGTTTAGGACACTGCTTAAAGCCATGAATTATGTAAATGTCCTACAGTGAGTAAGTAACTTTGGACTGGTTAAAACGTTTGGTGATGGCAAATCCAGAAGGCAGAACGGAAAGATGGCATGCCAAAAGCAAAATACTGCAAGCCTTAGTTCTGCAGTATGAACTGATTGGATTATGTTGTCACGAGGTGAATGAAATTGTGTCAGACAAACACAAGATCATATACACTGACTGGGAATTCATGAGCCATCCTATGGAGATAGGGATTTAGACTAGGCGAGTATAGGAAAACTTTCTTGTGCTATTTCTCAGCACCAGCACTGCAATGGGGACAGCAGAAACAAAGGAGCTGGGGGATTTGAGCTGCAGCTGGTTACAGGCTGTTGGAGCAGCACTGAAAGGACATCAGCACTTCCATCACATGGTGGAGGTTAGATCATAGCCAAGGTTTGCTGCCTGGACCTGAGGAGATGTCATGACACGTGAAAATCCAAAGCAAAAGTTAGTACTAACATTTAATACAGCTATGTAAACCAGTTAAAAAAGCATAGCTAGTCTTGCTACCATACAGACATACCAGTTTTTGTCTGTGCAGCTTGCATTTGCATTCTCATGGAGACCTGTTAAAGTGAGAAATGCAAAAATAAGATACATGACAAAACTAGAGGAGACTGATTGCTACTAGCTCTGCCTGAGGGAGATTTCCACAAGGCTTGCCAGGGAGAGGTCTGCCTCCAGCTGCTTGGATTTTCAAATTTAAGTCTTGCCTGCAACGAGGTACAAAATATCTAGGATAAATGAAGCAGTGGGACAGCATTCCCAGGAATCAATATATCAAAGTGGGTGCCTCTGTGCTGTCTTACTGTAATGGTTTCTGCTTCAGCATGAGGTCCTGACTGCCTATACTTTTCATGTGCCACTTGGCTGCATAGTGCACAGCTCCAGCAGTAAACTGCCTGCTTTCCTGATGGGACTGTGGTACAGGTCAAAGACAGTCATGCCAGGCCATGGGAATGCTTAGGTTAGTTCATGTCGCTCTAGCACTTCAAGTCCCACTGCTTTCAGGCATCCTGCCTGCCTGAAGCCCTCCTGCCTCAGGAGAAATAAGTAGCATGGTTCAAAGTCATAAATCTTGGAAATTATTCTTTTCAATATTGTGCATCCAGCCTTATTGAGCATTTTTGGGATCCATCTTTCTATTTTTCCTGTTCTGTCTTGCAATTCTTCCTTTTCAAGCAAGAGACTAAAAGGAGTCTGTGTTCTGTGTTTGAGCCTCGTGGCTCTGGAGGCAATTTAGGGAAGGCCACTGTGTGACGCACTATGGGTGTTTTGATTTCGTAATTACTGCTTTTCATCACTTTCTATACCTCCAACCAACTTGTCTCCTTAAGAAATATCTGGGCATCTTGCTCTGCAATTAATTTATGGGCAGCTTCCTCTAAAGGGAGATCTTGGGATGCCCATAAACTATTATGTATTCACTGTGGTCGTCCCAGGTGCCAGTTCTGATGAGTTAGTGCTAATCTCTGCATCTCCTCACAAACCTGCTTCATTCAGGCCCCTGAGATATCTCCAGCAGCCATAGGATTCATTTCTTTGTTGTAATTGTCCTGATTTGCAGGCAGCAGTCATTCTTTATTGTTCTCCAGCCGCAGTACAGCTGTCCATGCAGACAGCTATTCTTGGGAAGTGTGGAGAGGAAAAAGATAAGTCAGTTGCCATGGATGTAGCAATAGATGCTTTCAGAAAGTGCATGAAGCAGCAAGTTAGGAGAGCTGGTAGAGTAGAAATCTTAAACGGCAGTCACTGACATGCAAAGTTGTTCATATGAGGCAATAACTGACAGTGTGGTTTGTGGTATTTAAGGCCAGGTTGGACAGGGCTTGGAGCAACCTGCTCTAGTGAAAGGTGTCCCAGCCTATGGAAGGATGTTGGAACTGGGTGAGCTTTAAGATTCCTTCCAACCCAAACAATTCTGTGCTTCTATGATGCTATGGTAGGTGCATACAACAACATGGATGTGAAGACTCGCAGGATAGCTGTTGGATCAGTGGGTTATCCTGCTGCAGGGTTTGGGCAATACATTGTGGATGGGAGTTCAGAGTGGAGTATATCTGAATTCTGAACATTTCAGCAAATTATGAACATTTCAGCAAATTAGGAATGTTTCGACAATAGCAGGCTCAGGCCATAGGTTTGATTTATGACAGGAAACAATGTCATAGTATAGACGCAGCCTGACAATTTCTGGTTCCCTCTTGCCAGATGTATGATGGGATACTCAAAAGAAAGACAGAAGCTATAAAAAACAAAGTAGAAGTAACAGTTCATTAGAAATGCATAGGGAGATAGTTTGGGGTTAGTTATCTTTTCTTGTTTAGGCCCAGACTATCATGTCAGTAGACTGAAAAGGGAAGGAAGCAGGGGTATAATGCTGTCCTCCTTTTAGACTGCTGGCTGAAAGTGAGAAAGTGCTGGAGGTTTGTCCTTTAGAATTTGTTAGACTTTGACAGTGAAAATATCAGTTTGTACAGAACTGGGTTGATATCCTGCAATAGTAACTTTACAGAATGCAGCTTTCTGGAGATATGCATATTCCTTACATGTGCAATTGTCTTCTAGTTTCTAGCTGGCAAAGCCTCCATTTAGGAAACACGATAATGAATGCAAAGATGATTTCTCCTGAACTGTGGACAGAACAGCTATACACCCACTCTATGAAAGGTTTACTTAGAGTTTTATCTGCTAACTAATTTGTATTAACATTGCATTCAATCCCAGAGTCAGAAAACTAGGAGCCCAACCCCTTATTTTTATGTACAACCAGAACAGAGAAGTAGAGAATGGTTTTCATACAAATAAGAAAATAAAGAGATTGCCAGAGTGAGAAAATGCTGCAGGAGCTGGGATGGCTGTGTCATTGAAGCTAGCATTGATCTAACCCTTTTCATTTTTTTCTAAAGCACTAACTGAAAGTGAGTTGCAAAAGAAAATCAATGCTGAGAATCATTAGGGTTGGAAGGAACCTCTCCTGGGTCACAGAGTCCATCACTCCTATGATTGTTCCTAAACCAGCTCTAACAACTGGGTATCTACTCATATTTTTTTACAATGGCTCTACATTTTTCTTTGGCTCGTTGCAACAATAATATTAAAACAAACATTCTTTAAAAAAGAAACATTGCAAAGCAAGCCCTTGGGTACATTTTAGTTGACAGATAATCTTCAAGGCTCATTTACTATAAAAAAGTAACAATACTCAGATGGCAATGTGCATTCACCTTTGCAGGTGCCAGGAAAATTGGAAATCTTACTGCCCCTTTTTTTTTTTGCTGTGAATGGCTCTCTCTTAGGCTCATATACTGATCTGATTGTTAAATGAATGTCTAAATGCCCAGAGTTCTTGAAAGAGTTAGATTACAAGGCAGTTGTTCATGGTTGTTTTCAAGGACAGGGAAACCTTTCTTCAAGTCAGAACTGCAAGCTAATATAACAAGCATGTACTAACACGGAGGGGATAGCTCCAGGAAGGTGTCACTAATCTTGTTTTGTGGGAGATCCAGTTTAAATCTCATAGAAGATGCAGGTTAATTGTTGTAGCACAATGTCACTCTGGTCTCCTGGGCTGTGTGGTGCCTTCTGCTGTCTGCCACTCCAGCTTCTTTTCTCACCTTATTTTGTTTTGTCTTGGGAAAGGAAGTTGATAAATTATTTCAAAGTGCCTCTCTAGTGCAGAATAAGAAGATGCTTTATTTGAAAGTTTGGATAAGGGAAATCCACATGCCTAGCTTTTGTCTTGCTTCTTTTGTATGCCTTTCTTCCAATATCATGCAGATAGAATGTTGCGGTGGTATAATGTTACAATAGGATAACTTCTGCTGCTTCTTTCCAAAGACCTCTTCTGAACATAGATGAGGTTATCATGTCTACATATGAGCTATGACTTTTCATTGATGGATAGCACACCAACCAAAAGGCTTTCCCAAAAAGTCAGCCTAGTTCCCCCCTTCCCCCTCCTTTTTTTTCTGTGTGTGTGTGTGTGTTTAAAAAGGAGACCCTAATGAATTCAAAACTCTGTTCTAATGCCTGTGGTGTCAAATCAATTCAGTTGAGAAGAGTTTCTTTTGGAGAAATACTGCTTTCTAGCCAGAAAACTTCTCTTCAGTACCTTGTAAACCAGCAAGGCTGACCCCAAGATTTTTGTTGCCATGTGTGGTTCCATATAGTGAGTTACAGCAGATGTTGTCCACAGGTTTGCCAGTTTCCTGCATGGCAGATAAGAAGTGCCTATTAAGTTTTCTAATAATGGTTTGTTTGACTATTCCTGTCCGTTGGTGCAGGAATTGCATCCTTATAAGCTGTTTTACCTGAAGAGGCAGCAGGTCAGAGAGAGTGAGCAATGTCACTTCTTTTCCCATCTTGGACTTCACCATTTTAGAGTGATGGAAGAGTGACTCCACAGAGGACTTTGTTGGTCATGGTGTGAGCACTGCTCACTGCACTAAAGATTCATCCCTTTTCTTCTCACAGGCTACTTCCAGAGATAAAACATGAAATAATTCAGTAATAACCTAATGCTTTGCCCTGATCTGGCATCTTGCACATTTATGATTTAGAAAAGAGGCAGTTAAATTATAATATCAAGAAAGCTGCAGCATAAAGCTTTACTTTACTTGCATAATTTTGCAACAGCAATTACCTCAGCTACAAATTTAATTTAAAAACTCTTTGAAAGCACAGTCTGTGTTATCACAGAATATACTTGAAATCAATGAAGGATGATTTCATTCCAAGTCTGAAGAAACTATTTAATAGCCAGGAAGGAAACCTGCACACAGACACATGCTCTTACTTACTAATAAATTCTGCTGTGTAGCAATTACAAATCTTGACTTCCACAAATTCATTTACTCCTAGCAAAATATGAATTATAAACAGTGTTTGCCAACTTAATGTAGTTGCATTCTTGCACCTAGCTGGAAAATAGATGGGAACTCTTGAAAATGATCCTAATCATGATGCTATTATGAAAGATGCAAAGAACACATTCTGATAAACATCACAGTGTCTGCCTACCATTATCTTATATTTTCCTTCATGATTCACGGTATCTTAGCAACCATATAGGCCTGATAACCTCTAATGGCTCTAAAAATGATGCACTTGGAATCTATCACTTAAAGCCTGGTGCTCAAGTAATGACACTCTTTTCTTTGATGGCAGATCTCAAGCCAAATAAACACACAGGAACTGGAGCAGCTTTCTTTGTCTGGATATTCATATTTTGCATGGCAATTCAGACTGAGCAGAGAAAGGGCTCTGTAATCCAGGCTTAATCAGTATAGATTTTTGGTTATACATATATACCTTAATTAACTATATGGATTCAAAAGAATGTCAAAAGAGCATTGGGTTATTGACTGATAGCGGTGTTTGTGTGTTACCTGCGGGGATGAAAAGGGCAGTCTCCTATCAGACAAAGGGAAAATTTACAGATTTATCAATGGTGCTTGAGAATCCAGACAGAGTTGGCTGCAGAGCTGTTAACTGCTTGACCAACTGACGAGTCCTGGGATGCTCCAATTGAAGCTGTTGAACATTAAGAGATAATGTATCGACTGTATTAGTGCCTCGGTGTCATGAAGAGCACAGGCTAGAAATAAACAGCACACCAGCTAGCATGAGGCAAGGTGGCACTGTCAGTCAGCATGGTTCAAATTTCTGCCACTTGTTCTTAAAATGGGAAAAATTGGAGTCAGGCAGGAGTAGTACCTGTTTCCCTCTGAATTTTTTAGTATTTGCAGAGTTAGATACCATTGCATGAATTAAATTAGAGCTAAACCCTAAGCATGAAACCTTTCTGCTTTGGACTACAGGTAATAGATCCCTGTTCCAGGGGACTGTAATAAGGGCTCAGGCAGGGAGGAATAGGCTTGCGTCTGCCCAGCTGTGTGGCAGCCACAGCAACCAGGAGCTGTGTGTTTGTCACAGGGCAGAAGTGAGCGTGAGAGGACTTCAGAAGCCAGGTAGCATGGAACTATCCACTTCCTGGCTGGAAAGAAAACTGGTGAGAGCAGGAGCACTCAATATATGTATACAAAGACTGGGATTTCCAGCCTGTGGTTTATGTACCGCCAGCAGTTCACTTAAGATGTTTTCAGTAGATATACTCTGGCCTGCTATATTGTTCTCAGAGGAGAGGAGGACTGGTTGATGGGGTAAGAGTGCTGCTGAGCTGAATTTTCAGAAGAAGATGGAGCTGGAGATATACACACAAGTGTGCAGGGTATCAGTGCTATGCTGCAGCTGCCACCCTTTGTAAACGCTTTAGCACCTGAGGAAATCATGTCCCAGTTCCCCAAGCCTGCGAAACAAAACCTGCTGTGTTTTAGAATAGTTTCCTGTTCACATGATGAAAATTATCCCAATAAGAACTGCAGAATCAGATGTATTTGTAAAGCTTCAGAACAGAGAATTCAATGTCAGTGACATTTACTAACTGCTACTAGCATAATTCTATCAGATGCTGAGCAGACCACATTTACATTTAAAAATACAAGTAATCAATGTACGTTAATGCATGACCTTCATGCCTTCTATGCTGAAGCATTTTACCAGCCACTTTGAAGGGCCTTGATGTTGCAGGGGAAAAAACCTCTCAGAAGCTTACTAACAACATTGGCTTTCAGGTTTAGGGAAGACAAAAAAAGCCATCAGATTTTTCAGAGTATTTTCATAGCCAGCCCCTGGCCTCTGCAAAACACTAGTACCATGTCTGAGTGGTGGAAACCAGTTTAACACTGCACTTAAAAATGCTTTAGCCTCTTTTTGTTAGGGTTATATCAACAGTGTGTGTATAACAGAAGACATAAGAGTGGCACACACAAAACACAGTGCTGCCCTCCACAGTCATGCAGATATTCCCTATGGCATATGTGCCTACGAAGCCTTGCGGATCCTAACACTTTGCAAATATGATTAACAAAATGCTGATGAAGAACTCACTACCATAATTCCAAATTAATGTGACATCTGCCATGATCCTGTTAGTAAAATTTGACATGCATCTGTGTTCCTTCCAGGTACATGGGCAAATGATTGCATCACTGCAGGAGAAGGTAGGGTGTGAGTTTGTGAGCACTCATAACAGCTGTTTGCATGCAGGCTTTACACTGAGTGCAAAGTAAACGACTAGCACTAAAATGATTGCTTCAGGAACAATATATCACTTAGGCCCCATGCTGGGACATGGGTTGAGATAACACTGCACCTGGAGATGGGGTGTAGGTGCTTTCATCTGTTCCTGCCACTACTTATTCTACAGCATCTCCGTGAGCCTGAATTCCATTAGAATTATTAAGCTCAAAATTCTGTCAATGTACGATATGAAACAAATTGCTGCAGGCTTTGAGTTCATTGTTGCCTCTGAATGATTCCCAGTATCTCTCTTGTTTTTATCCCTCCCAGAGCTTACCAGCACATTCATAATGGATAGTCCCCCATTCTGCCTTGAGTACAAACACACAGGCTCTCTCTGGGAAGAAACTGTTGGGGGTTTGAACCTAAGGCCAAAACCTGCTTTGTTACAAACCGTAAGAATTTGGATGTGTGAATGCTGATCCTTGTTAACAGTGTTTGGTTGTTCCCTGGCCAGTGGCAGAACCTCTCATTTACATCCCAGTCCACATGGAGCAGAACTGAGTGATCTCTGCATGAGTTTGGATTTTTCTGTTTTGAAAAATTCCCTAAAGACAGATTCATTTTTTTATAAAACATTGGAAAGTTCTCCCCCGTTTTGATCCCCTCCAGCATAGCCTGTGCACTCCTGCAGCCCTCTAAATGGATGCTCAGGCTTCTTTACATAATCCCACAAAAAAATTCTGGAATTGGGTCCATGTCAGACTTTGATTTATCCTTCATGGCTGCAGTTCCAGAGTTTATAAGATTTGGTGAGGCCTCCTACTGTTTTGTTCTCAACCACCTTTGTTGAGCAATTATCTATTGACAGCCAGAGAATGGTTCAGATTGTGCATGAAAGAAGGCTAATTTTGCACGTGATTCCAGGAATACTTGAGCTACCATGCAATTATGATGTAAAGTTTGGAGGCTGTGTTACAAGGTGCCTTTTAAAATAACAAACTCCAGAAACCAGACATATTGTCTGAAACTCATCTGCAGTTCCTTCTGTGTAACGTATTTTTCAAGAGATAAGTAAAATGAAGTCAAACCCAAAGAAAGAATACTTAGTTACAACAGCTATTTGAGATCCAATTTAGCCTCTCTTATATGTATCCCTTCCCGTAAACCACTCTTCTCGTGTTTTCTTCCAGTAAATGAGATGTGCATAATTCAGTCTTATTAGAGAATTGATCCCTTTCAGAAAAAAACCAAACTCCTTTCTGAATGCTGGGGGAGAAAAATCCCAATTGTACCAATTTCATAATACGTTGGCTCACATTCATAGCTCTCCCAGCTTTCCCGCTGTCTGCAGGAACCTGAGTTACATTAATAAGAGCATGGGTAACATCAGATTTCTAATCGTGGTCTAGATTAAAAATATCCATACATTAATTTTTCTGTACTGAGATGTGAATCTCAGATTTTAAACCTCCAGATCCCCTATTTTTCATTTATAGCTGAATAATTCGGGGTGATTTTCCTCTTTCTTACACTGGTATGTATTGGGAGCAACTTTCTTCAAGAAAATAGTATTATGCTGGCAAGAGGAGAAACAGAGCAGAGATTGAATTATATGATATATTTTAAAATGACACATTTGTCTGGAATGGGCTGACTGAAATGCAGATTGGAGACTCGACAGAAACATTTTTTTTCTTAAACTTAAGTATTTCTGCAACAAATCTTCTGCTGCCATAAGTGGATGGAGCTCTCCTGATTTCAACAGCCCCCTGAGGCATTGAGGGCTCTTTTTCTAATCCATTTTGGGCTTTGTGACCTTGCCTGACTTGTTTACCTGTTACATGCATTCCTTGCAGACTGGAGGTTTTGCAGTCAGTGTGAGGCCAAGCTTAGGAAAGCCGACAAATGTGCTCTGAATGAGTGGACTTCACCTAAAGGAAAAGAAAAAACCCCACACAGTTTTTGTATGCTATAGTCCACTGCTGTTTCCTCTGGGGTGAAGAAGGCAAGTACAGCCAAAGTCGTATAACTCTGGAAAATGAATGTATTTGTAGGGATCTTTCACTGTCACAATAGAATTCAGCATGGGCAGCACAGTGAAAACTGTGAGTGATATGGAAGAATGAGGAGAGGAATTAACGATTTGGTTATTCATTCCAAGCTGCTTTAGACATTTGGTTGGTATCAAAATATTTATAGTATAGAAGATTAATATTTGCACCACTGAGCTCTTTAATTTCATTTACCTTAGGAGCAGGGATTTTGCCATTAAGAGGAACCAAAACTGTAGCAGTGAGTGTACAGCTTAATACAGTGTTAACATTCTCAAGTCCCAGAGAATTATGAGGTTTCACAGAAAGCAATGTATTTCTTTTACTTATTTATTTATTTAACATATACTGATGCTCTAGGAATTGCAGACACTGTAAGTACCATTTGTCATTCTATGAGGAGCAGGAGGTGGCAACGGAGGCTGAAGCACACCAAAAGATCCGGGTGGAGATGCCCAAAGCAGGATGGAGCACTAGCAGTGGGAGAGCAGCAGAGGTTGTGGGAGTGGTGACAGCTCTGCAGGAGTTCTGCAAATCTGATGATGGCCTTGGTCTCTCAGAGCTTGCCTGGTAACCCTCCCCCTTAGTAAAAAGTTTGCCACTGCAATCCAGAGAAACAGACTCAGAAGTTCCCTAGTGAGCTCCTTTGAATGAGACTGGTATTTAGGGAGGTTGCTGGCAGTTGCCTATTGATAATACATAGAATAATTTAGGTTGGAAAAGATCTTTAAGACAGGTTAACCCAGCACTGCTGTGTCCACCCCTAAACTATGTCACTAAGTACCACATCTATTTTAAATACCGCCAGGGTGAATCCACCACTGCCATGGACAGCCTAGCCTGTTCCAGTGCTTGACAACCCTTTTGTAGAAGAAATTTTTCCTAATACCCAATCTAAACCTCCCCTGGCACAACCCGGGACTGTTTCCTCTTGTTTGATCACTTGTTACTTGTGTTAAGAGCCAGACCACACCTTGGTACATCCTTCTTTCAAGTAGCTGTAGAGAGCAACAAGGTCTTCTCCCACACTTCTGGTTGCTGCTGCTTCCTGCAGGTTGCTGAACCTATTTCAGAAAGAGTCCTTTTTTGATTGCATCAGGTGCTGGAAGCTCAGGATCACATTCGCATAAGTTTTGCCTCAGGGAGATCAGTTGTGGTGGAGTCTCTAATGAAAAAAGTAGCAGATACAGTAATAACAGAAACAAGGAAAATGAAGTTTTCACAAAACATGTCTTTTATTTGTGCCACTGCTGGGCTAGATGTATGCTTTATTCTCACAACTTTATTTTTTTAGTTGAAATAACAGCTACAGGTACAACGAATTGCTGGAAAGCTATTCTAATTAAAACTGGCTTTGTTTTATGGAATTCAGGACACTGGAAGCTGTTCTTGATGATTAAAATACCAGCTTGAACGATGGCACAAATTAGCTTAACAGATGCATTAGCGAGTCTTTTCCAGTCTATGTTTTTTGTAGCTCTTTGTTTGCTGCATTTCTTTTTGCTCCAGCTTTCTAAATGGCACTGCCTGAATATTTCATCCTTAGTAAAAAATGAGCTTGACCACAGTAGGTGATTCAATAAGTTACCTGGTAATTGCCAATAGTTTTTCTTTCTTTTTCCACAAATAATCAAACATCATCCCTGAATATTCTGCCTGGTCGTGAGTGATTCAGTAGCAATTAATTTCTTTATGAGTAGAAAGAAGAGATATAATAAGAAATGTTAGAATTGGGTTAATTTTTGTCTTATAAAAATGATTTTCTGTGTCACATGCATAGTTAGAGCTTTTCTCATACTGCTTCTAGTTCATCATATTTGCAAGTTTGTGTGGCAACCTTGATGTCCATAGGTTGGGTGGGATTCTAAACTAACCTTTTGTTTAGGTCTGACTCACTTTTACTAATCTGGTGCCGCCGCCTTCTTTTTTGCTTGAATCAGTGCCAGATAGAGAGCTGACAAACAGCTGCGTTCAAGAAGTGGTTTTAATCTCTTAATTTCACAGGTAGATTGCTTCTTTAGTAGTACCTGTAGGTAGACCCAGTTATGCAACCCTTGCTTTACTGTTGGCTTAATCTTGCATTCCCAAGGAATGACAAATACGTTGCAGTATTTTTATTTTGGGTGAAATTTAGATGACGTTCACTGAGGAGCCCAGAAACTTCTGGAAACACTAAGTTTTTTCACGGTTTGGAAGGCTTTCTGTTACTTTTAACTAGCCTAACATAAATAACATACATTAGGGGTGCTGCAGTTACAATGCTGGGAGAAATCTCTGTCTCACTCAGAAGGTTTTGTTTCTGATACTTTCACTCTCTGCATCTTTATGCAGACCCATCTTTTGCTCATCTTAGCAACTGGGACAAATTTGAGAGCATCCTACAGCAGCTTCCTCTGTACGTAGATGTGTATTCCTGCCCTGAGATTGGATTCAGTGAGAATAAAAAGCAGCAATTGCTGTGAAGAAGAATGAAAAATAAGTGGCCTAATTAAATCTATTTCCTCGTGGTGGTGGGCCTCATCCCAGAAAGCTTCCTTTTGCTCGCCTTAGTGGAATGAGACAGTTGGAGAAATTAGAAGAAGATGATAAATGAAATTGTGTCTACCACTTTGGAGAGAAAATTTCTTGAATAATAATCTTTTCCTTCAGGGAGGTTTGCAGAGTTATCTTACATGGAATATGCTTGGTGATGATCTTGACTTGGCTCATTGCTGCAGGAAGTGTCCTGGGTGGGTGAAGTTGGCATTGGTGCTCTCTGCTCTGCTGCTTAAAGTGGGGGACTTGCTAATTGACTCTTTTTTAATTTACTGGGATTTTGTGAGCATGGTGAGAAAACTTAACTGGCTTAAATGTGACCTGAGTTTTGACAGTGCCTATTAGTGCTGTGACCCTGGTGTCTTACGGATCTATCACAGTCTGCAGGGCCACCAAGGAGGAGGAAAGGTTTTAGCTAAGTATGTGTGGATATGGCTGGCTCAGGTGACTTTGACAAACATGGTGACATATTTATTTTTTGGTCTTATTTGCAGGAATTTCTCTCTTGCTTTTTATTCTCACTGGAAATACAGATTTAAAACTGATGTAATGTAAACCGCACAGCATTTAATATCCCATCCGCTTAGCCCTCCAACAATGGTATTTTTTAGTGCTGTTAGTGTGTAAATGGTTACCAAGTGCACAGCTACTCTCATAAATAGTCGCAGGGAGAAATTGGTTTAGCTTCATATTCTAATAAATAGTGGGTCTTATTAGTAGGGCTTTCTAATTGGTTTGGTTTCTTAATTAAATTGGTGTGCTAGTGAGTGGAAAAATAAATCCTTGTTAAGCCAGTGGATTTCTTACTCTATGTGTTAGTATTTCTCATGTTCAGGAAACTTCAGTAACAGTGACTGAGGCTAAGTACTGCTCAAAGATTTCTCAGATAATATTAGACACTTTACAGAGGGAAGTAAAAAACTAAAAATGGAATTTGGTTTCAAATTTGGGTGATGATTGTCTCCCAGTCTTGTACATAAGTAACATATTTCAGTAATCTTTGACAACATGGCCCTACCTGCCTCTTCCAAATCCTTGTGTCTCCTGGGCTTACGTGCAGGGGAAACACAATGAACACATTTGAACCATGTGTCTGTGAAAGAAGTTTGTGGGTTGTCAGTGTTAGCTGTAAGGGTGCTGTAGGTTATTTCCAAGCAACATTACAGTCCTGTGAAAATATTAAAATAGCTTCATGCCAATAGTAACTTCTCAAGAATGAAACCTGTTATATATGTATCTGATGATACATATCCTCCCTGTGAGTTAAGATGTCCCTTGTGTCTGGAGTTATCAGCATCTCTGATAAATTGGTTTTGACATATAATTACATACCTTTTTTCCTCTCTTCCCTTCCTTTTTTTTTTTTTTTTCAGTTTTTCTGCAATGTGAGCTCAAAATGTAATTCTTTTTGTACACAAATAATCTGATTTCAAAAGATTATCTTTAGTACTGACAAAACATCAGTGAGTCAAACTGCACNCCTTCCTTTTTTTTTTGCAGTTTTGCTGCAATGTGAGCTCAAAATGTAATTCATTTTGCACACAAATAATCTGATTTCAAAAGATTATCTTTAGTACTGACAAAACATCAGTGAGTCAAACTGCACCGAGGTACAAAAATCAGCATTAAAAGCATCTGGGTCGTTTGGGTGAAGTCAGCAACCACCTTTCATGCCAGTTCTTGTTTGTTTGCTTTGCTTTGTTTCAGTTTTGGTTTTTAAATTTAAATGTGATATTTTGCTCCTAATTTTCATCTTAGCATTGACGTTTCTGTATTTTCCTCCTCCTGATGCTTAGCTCCCATTGCTATCAGTGGAAGGTGTGCAGATGGGAGACTCTCTAAGGCCACCCAATGCATGAAAGGAAAAGAATCTTCTCCCTGCTCTCCTCTACTGTACCTGAAGGGCTGATCCTATCACGCTTATGTTTGAAGGATCTTACAGGCCAAGTTTCAGCACAAGAAGCTTAGGCTAGACTGTTGAAGGATGTATCATAGCTTTAGGTAGGATGCATCAGTGAGGAAGGTTAGGAAGAGTTTTCAGTCTGTGTCCTGTGGGATGATAGTGGAACAGAAAGAATATCCTCTTCATTTTTAACCATTATTTCATTGGAAGAGGCGATGCAGTGGATGGCAGGAGACTGGAAGAGAAGTAAAAAAGGTATGTAAGCTGCTGAAAACATCTTTTAGCCTTGCTACTGGGGTATATTGGGACCGATTCGAGAATACCTTTTCTGATTGGGACTGTATAAAGGTAGGATAGTCTGTGCTAAAAGGTTTGCATTCACACTAAGGTCTTTGTTACCCACTTATTCCTGTGTGAAGATGAAACTCTAAACCCCTGAAATGGTTGAACTTCAGCAAAAGATTCAATGAAATAAACAGACTGGACAATTTCTTACAGTCTGCACTTGATTCCGGATGAAAATGAAGTAGGGGAATCCGAATGGATATGAAATTCTCAGTGTCTCTTACTCTCTGCCATTCACTTAATGTTGGAGTTTGAAAGAAATCTTGTTTGTCAGGTTTCAAATCTGCAGCTTGCAGCTGTAGCAAAATATTTGGATAGAAATCCTATTTTCTACTTAGGGTAAAATGGCCTTTTTTTATAATTTACTTCCTGCATTTGAAAGAACTTTTGTTAAATCCCAGCTTCTGCACCTGTGTACCTCCAGAAAACTGTCTCTTCAAATTTTCTAGACTGGTTTGTCGTTTTCTTATGTGCCAGAACCACTTGTATCTCTTATAGCATTACATTGCTGACATAACATAATGCCTCATGACAGATGCAGCTGTACATCACTGGGGCTGAGAAACCAGAAGAGAAACAGAGTCCCAGGTCTAGGGAAGGCTTGATATTTCCTGTGTACAAGTTTTACTTACAGGACTTTAAGTCTGGTGGGCAGCTGTGGGTTTTTGTTTGTTGGGGATTTTTGTGTTGTTGTTTTGCTTTGGGTTTTTTTAAGTGTGAAGGAAGGTCAGTTGGGCACCCTGAGTGAGAGGAATCTTTCTACTTTTTCTGTTTGTGCACTTATCTACTTCATATCTCAGCTTCCTACTGTGATGTGCTGAACAGAAGGTCTCCTTGAAATCTGCTTTGTGTGTTGACCAACAGCAGTCTTAAGAATTTATTCAGAGAGTCTCTTGGCCCTTACTATCCTGATTTAATAAAATCAAAGCACTCCTACTAGTCCTTTCAGATGAGAGATTTAGACAGAAAAGTTATTCTAGATAAAAGGGTTTATGTGTCATCCAAAATTTCCTTTAAGAACTGAAGGGGAAGTGATAGTTCTGCTTTATGATCTGCTCAGATTCTGCTGCATTGTATAAAGGGTTTTGTCATGTAGGGTTTTCATACTACATGTGGTGTTCTTGAAACCACACCAAAATAAATGTGGTTCAGTAGAGAGACACCCTTCACAAAAAATTGTCATTCATTTAAATACTTCATGTGATGGAAAATTTACAGTATCAACATAAAGTTATAAAGATTATAGTATCTTTATAAGTTGGTCAGTGGATTAATTCCCTCTTAGCTAACAGTTCTGTAGTTCTGCTCTGACCCTAACAATTTGAGTTTTCACTCTTTGGACCTGATGGCTGTAAAAAACTTCTTTCAAAAATTGCCTTTCTAGACATTTTGAGCCAAATTTTGGAATACATGGATTGTGTTACCATTTGCACTGCTATTTTTTCTGTCTTCTGCATCATGAGTGAAAGAGGAAGGAAAAGATGTGTGCTTTCGCCAATTTAGAAATGCATATTTTTGTGAAGCCTTTTCTGGCCTTTTAGTTAAATCCTGAAGTCACTGTAATTGACAGGTATATTCCTCTCCTTTATGTGGTCTTGTTTAGCATCTGCGCCTTGAACAAGGCTGAACCTCTGCCAAGTGAAGCCAAATAGGACTTTTCTTTTAAATGTTACATCCAAATCGATATGAGCTTTTCCAACTTGAACAATTCTCTGTGATCTAATGTTTGCCATTATGTTTTACTGAAGACCTTGGCACTTTACTCCCAACTCAATAAGGGCTCTGCATGGATTACTCACAGATGCAAGAGGCTTGAGAGGCTGTGGGTCCACACTTATTATTGCAAAGGAAGTGACTTTTTCCTGTGCAGTTGAGGTTGGATTAATTTTTGTGTATGAAAATTATTTTAGCACTGTGTGGAATGGGCCTGCCATTTCCTGCTACCAGGTGGCATGAAGGAAGACTATGGGTAATAATGATCAACAATAGTGTGGGAGGGAAATAGAAAATTCAATGCTATCACCACCAGCTACCAGCCCTAGGATTAAGGGCTTGGCTGTCTGTTTAATAAGTTCTTTGCTTTAGGGGATAGCCTAGAAAGTGTCTGTTGTTGAAGTGAATAAGCCGAGGCATTCTAGGACACAATCTTGCCAAAATTCTCTTGAAGATCCCCATGGCAGTCATCACCCACTGCACACCTCACTGGCTGCTATGCAGGCAAGGGCTTGGCACCACAAGATGCGCTGCAGCCTTTCTTGCTGCGATTGGAGTCTGTCTGTGGCTGGGCAGTGAAAACCGGGACAGAACAAATGATGAGTAAGAGAAGCTGGGGATGGTCTGTGTTGTGCAGTGCAGAGCTGGTGTTCTGGTCAGCATGCCACTGCACTGGAGGTGTACAGCCTGTCTGGGAGCTATCAAAGGGCTCAAGAACACCATCACTCATCGTTGGATAAGAGCAAGTTCATGTCCTGCTGAGCTAAGGGAGGGACAGAGCTTGCTCACATCTTGCTGCGGCAAGCTGGGGGGAACAAAGTAATTTGTAGAGTCATGAAACAGCCACAACAGTAGTTTTCCATCAGCAAAAAGTGGAGCTTGCAGTTACCTCACCTTTGTCTTGAGAAAAGGTTTATTGTTTATTTGCAGTAAATAAACCCCTTAAAAATCAACACATTCAGAATTGGAAGAAGATCCTGAGTAAGTTCAGGGCTGGCCATTTGCCTTGTTCTGCAACTTTTTTTTGTTAATAACATTTCACTCTTCAGTAATAGTACCTGTGTATGGTACAGCACTGTTCAGAGAGCTTAGAGCTCATACCCATCCTTCCTGACCCTACAATTATCCTTGTGTTTCAGTTTGTTTTCCCTCCAAGCTTGTACTTGTCTCTGTTTTTCATTCCATGATACATAAAGTAATTTTAATAGCTTGACACACTAGCGCTGACTTAGGTTTTGTCATTTCTCAGCCTTGTTTGAATATGTAATGCCCCAGAAGGATAATTGTTCTTACGTTTCTGTTTCTTGTTGTCTTTTACTAATTTATTTTCCTCCTATTGCTGCAGAGCTATTGCTGGCTCCTACCTTAGAAAGTGATCTGTAATTGGTTTGATTTCAGAGCACATAAAGGATACCAGTGTGCTCAGACAGTGCCATTTCCCCTCCCCGATTCTCCCTGAACATACACACCTCTTTGCCTTCCAAAGGAGTTTATTACACTTGCAAAAGCTTGCAGGGAGTTTTACAAAAATCAGTTTGGTATGGCTAACAGAAAGCTCAGGCAGACTTAGAGGGATGGTTTAAGCTGAGCAACATATCATACTTGGGTTTTATTATATTGTATTCCACAACACACAGTTCCCTTATAACTAAAAATTGGTTTGAGATTTGAAGAGAGCTGAAGTAGCTGTCTTTCTGTAGAGCCTCAAGTTTGTATCAAAGAGAGAGAGAACTAAACAAAATGCTTCTTAGTATCCTTTTGCCTGACAGACATGTCTGAGCAACATCTATAATAGCATTATAAATAGGTATTTGCTTGGACTTCCTTTCATATCTCAAATGCATTTTTTCTTTTGCATTTGATTTCCCTGAGTTGTTAAGTGGCACTGATGCTGTGTGTGACAGAATAATGTTTCTGCAAACTATCTTATAATGAACTTGGGGAAATGCAGCCCATCAGAGAGGTGGTCAATCTCACACCTTCTCTCTTCTCACTAATCACTGTAAAAAATAAATTAGTATACTGAGTTGAGGAACACTAACTCAGTAAGTGCATTAATGTCAGAGGAAATGGCAGTCTTGTGTACCCTGCTGAAATAAGTGATTATTCTATTTATGCTTAAATATACTGTGGTGTTATTGCTTGTAGACAACCTGTTATGGCCTTATCTTTAACCATCAGCATCCTGCTTTTCTCTTAGCTGTACAAAATATGCAAGTGGAAACTTCTGTGCCATAGTAATCAAGATTGAGACTTGTCCAAGATAAAATCTGGAGCTTTAGGATAGAGTAAAAAAAGACTGTAGCAAAATGCTGAGCAATACTTGAGCAGCATGGATATATGCATTATCAGGACAAGATGGCACTCTGTAATGTTCAATCTTCATCTTTAGATGATAGCCTTATGTTTCTATTTCAGTACTACTGGTATATATATTTATCTATATGCACCTATGAGCTGGGTAGCCAGACTGCAGGAATGTGCAGAGGCAAAGTAATAGCTGTCACTTCTGCTGTGGGAGACAACTGCACCTAAGCCACCATTTTGGGATGAATTTTTAGCAAAGTGTTAAAAATGATTACTGGTTTTAGTTAAGTAAAATGAGAGAGTTGTGTCTTAAAATATAAGAAAGGACAGGCCGCCTGGGATGAATACAGGGATGTTGTCCAGGAAGCTAGGGACCACGTAAGGATAACTAAGACCCAGTTAGAATTAAAGTTAGCAAGGGATGTTAAGAACACCAAGAAGAGGTGTTAAGGATAACAAGGAGGGATTCTACAGGTACATTGCGAATAAAACACAGACCAGGAACAGCATAGGCGCCCTCCGGAAGCTATCGAGTGAACTGGCTATGCAGGATTTGGAGAAGGCTGAAGTTCTGAACGACTTCTTTGCCTTGGTCTTCAATGGAAAAGGCTCTGACTGCATCAACCAAGTCTTGGAAGTCAGATGCAGGGACTGTGAGAATGTAGACCTTGGGTCCACTGTAGGAGAGGATCTAGTTCGAGACCATCTTAAGAACCTGAACGTGCACAACTCCATGGGACCTGATGAAATCCATCTGAGGGTCCTGAAGGAGCTGGCAAGTGAAGTTGCTAAGCCACTGTCCATCATATTTGAAAAATCATGGCAGTCAGGTGAAGTTCCCAAAGACTGGAAAAGNAAGTGAAGTTGCTAAGCCACTGTCCATCATATTTGAAAAATCATGGCAGTCAGGTGAAGTTCCCAAAGACTGGAAAAGGGGAAATATAACCCCCATTTTCAAGAAGGGGAAAATGGATGACCCAGGGAATTGAAGACCAGTCAGTCTCACCTCTGTGCCTGGCAAAATCTTGGAGCAGATTCTCCTGGAAGGTATGCTCAGGCACATGAAAAACAACGAGGTACTTGGTGGCAGCCAGCATGGCTTCAGTAGGGGGAAATCCTGCCTGACCAATTTGGTGGCCTTC